>CM057348.1:143829774-144130277 GCA_030015575.1 Agapanthus africanus | reverse complement strand
AGATAAAGTGCAAACCAAAGAAAAAAGTTTTAATACCAAAGGCAAAGTCTTTACAAAGGTTATTTTGGGCTCCCCAGCCTTACAAACTGCCCGGAGGCTTACAAAAATTCCAGAAGGAACAAAATAAAAGGAGGAGGAAGACGGGGGCTTTAGGCCTCGGGGCCGGGCGCGACTGATTGATTAAGAATGTTTATGCACTTTCGCTTTTAAAAGATGAATCAAAGAATTAATTACCGCAATCAAAAACGGCGTCGCTTGGTAGCTAGCCGGTGAGTACGGGTCGGTCCACAGGGATTTTGTGTATTCTCAATTTGTTCTAACGAGTTAATTCCAAATGGTGTTGGGTTGATTATCACTAAAAACTAAGTTGATTTAGACTAGGATTAAAATCTTGCTAGGTTTAGGTTTAGGTTAAGTTTGGAAAGTTAATATTCCTCACCGCTTTCAATGCCCTAATTTAGATCTATCTAGGTGTTATGGTAATAATTAATAAAGGGGATTAGGACAATCGGGAAGAAACGATGTTTCTTTCTCTAGGTCCTTGTCCGTCCTTTCTTAATTCTTACCCTAACCTCCATGGAAAACATGCACAACCGGTCTTTTAAACTACGGTATCATCGTTACCTTGTGGGGTAGGGTGCCGTAGGGAGCGGTGTGTGTATGTATGCATGGAGTCCTATGGATTAATATATGATGGGCAAGAAAGGGGTGAGAGATTTTCATCTCTCAAACATTTCCTATTCCTAACCCTAACAAGTGAGGAACTACTTACTCATTAGGGGATTGATAAAAGACATTTTTTATGAGTTTTCAATTTAAAAAGACTAACTATCTAAACTACGGCAGATTAATAAAAGTGCTAAACTAATTAACTAGGGCAGATAATAAAATCTATACTAAGGCAGAAAGGAATTTAAGAACCAGGGCAATGAAAAAAATCTACTTACTTTATTTTATGCTCTCAAAACATTACAATGGATTTCTGAATTTTTGATCAATGAAAAGAGGCATACCTTAAAAAGAGGTTTAGGGTTTCTATTTATAGATCATAGAAACCCTACGGTTATATTCGATTCACATCCGCATTTACAAATATACCCTAAGAAGACTAGTCAACGCACCACCACACCGTCACAAAATTGCACCGACACGGGCTCATCATAGCCGCGGATCTACGGCCATATTGTGGTGTCTTAGGTTGTGTTTTCCTGGGCTTCTTCTGGTTGCATTTGGCTTCTTATTTCTTCACTTGGTTTCTCAGATTGTCTTCTAGTTTTCTTCCAGATTTCCACAGTGAATAATGTCGTAGACTTTACCCTTTGCTTCGTGTCGAAGTCTTGAACCTTGCGCTGCCTTTATACTTGTGAACTTGTTCATTGATCTTCATTGTCCCTCAAACTGTAGGCATGATCAAGATTCTTCTTGTCGGTCGTAATCTCACTTTTGTATCATCTTTTCATCAATTTTACTGTTTTGTTCCGAGAACCTGTAACCTGCAACTATGTAGCAAACATGGATCAAAAACACCTGTTTATTTGTAAAATGAATAAGAATGGGGAATATAATAATGCAAAATTATGTTATGAACAAATACCCCCAAACTTATCTTTTGCTCGTCCTCGAGCAAAACTAGTTTTATTCTTGAAAAAGACCTAGCCTCACTTTCCCAGGGAAACGCAATTGCACTGAGCTCGTGCAACAAGCCGTTAAACCTCTAGATGTCCCTAGTAGGAGGAGTGTTGTCTCCTGAGGGTTTTCAGCGGATACTACCCACAAAATCCTATCAATTCGGCCTATTGACTTTTATTCTCCAATCAGGTTTTCCAACAAGAAACTCTATTATCTTCGACTCAGAAATTATCCACCCGTATTTTTCACACTTCCTTATCATTTAACTTAAGATTATATATGTTTTGTAGACTTACTTAGCTTTTAGCATCTTTTGAGTTTTTCTTCTACGGTTCTATCTCAACTTAGGAATTTTTATCATCTCTATTAAAAATATAAGTCCTATTTTTCATTCCTATCTCTTATCTAAACCCCAATCACATACTCCTACGTGTGTGTTTATATCATCCCTATACTTGGAAATTCAAATCAAGTTATTATACTCTTGTCCATCGTCCAAAGTACTTTTCAATTGGTGAATTTTTAGATGAAATTGCTCACACATTCTTCATACGACCATTAATACTTCTTGAGGTACCAACGACCGATTACAAAATGTGTTTACACATTAAGGCGTAATTCCTAGTCTTGTAATACCTAAGGGTTTTAGCAGTGACTCCCCAACTAGTTGGTCTAAGGTACTAGGTGATAAAACACCATCGCTAAATATTTTTTCTATTTATGCGGCCTTAACTAATTACAAAAACCGGTGTTCATTATTTTTTCTCTTTATTCACACTTGTATATATATTTTTTTATTTTCCTTCATACTAAGAACTTTAGACAAGGGCATTTCAAGGTCTCTTCTACTATTCCAAGTTTCGAGGTCCGTGTTTGTGCAATTTTTAGGGTATATGTTTTCAGAATTTAGATTTAAGCTTAGGAATTATTTTTCAAACTTATACTTTAATAAAAAATATCAATACATTTCCCTTGTTTTAACTTAGCCCAAGAAGTGAACTCGAAATTTGCCTATTTCTAAATAAACTATAAAGACATATACTTTCTACCGTTAAATTTTAAGAAAGGTTATTTTTAAGGTTTTTAATTTACTAAGTCTAAGATCTAGTTGTTCCTAACTAGTTAACTTTTTTGTCAAATTCAAGTCAATTATGACCAAAATTGAATGTTTTAATTTTTATAATTTTTCAAATTTTTCAGTTTTTATTTGATTTTTATAGTTTTCTATTTTTTTATTTTCAATTTTTCAATTTTTATGATTTTTATATAAGGATGCAATGCAGAATTTAAACATGTAAAAGAAAAAGAAAAAATATATACAAAAATTTTAAGAAAAATATGCAATGCAAAAGATAACTATATACAACCACCAACTCCCCCAAACTTATCCAAAGCAGTGCCCTCACTGCTCGGCCCCACGCCGCGCTCTCGAGCGTGAACGTGAACGCTCAGCCTTACCCAACAGGGTTCGAATCCCCTGCTCAACCTCCGCCAACCGACGGTCGTGCTCTCTCGATGTTACCCTCAATTGCTCCCTCAACTCATCAATGCCCCTAACAGCTCTCCACATCAATTGTGCATGTTCTAAAGGGGTCATTTCTCCTTCGCTCGGGGTCGAGCTAGAGCTAGGTGTGCGGGCGAATACAAGCTCCGCCGGTTCGGTTCTAGACCACACATCTGTCAATCGAGAATAGGACGTAGAAACGCCCTCAATAAGAGACCTGATCGGTATGCCTCCATGCATGTAAAATTCGAATTCCTCCACGGGGAGGAAATATCGACATAGTTGTGTAACCAGCATGGGACAAGGGTAATTTGCGGCTCGTTTACCCGCACCTATAGAGTTTAGAAAAACTGTGCACATGTCGAAATGGGGGTTTCGTGTCATGAGGGTGTGCACAATATGCAGGGAGGGTGTAAAAAATGTTGTGTTGTGGAAGCTACCGAAAATATTATTTTGTGCCCATCGGCACACAGTCAAAACATTCACGAAAAGGGTTCTCGCTTGGATACCCTTCCACGGCTCCCTTGAGCAATCGTTGCCTATCAAGGGCATGTAATCCTCAAATTGCAAAGGTTGGTCATGTGCTGGTATGTGAGGGATTAGTGTGACTTCATGTATAATGTCCTTATTAATGATAATTTCCCGATCACCCCATTGCAATTTAATAAACCCAAATTGGGTGAGACACCCATCCTCCATACACTCGTAAAAACGAGTGACTAATTCCGGCAATGCATAAGCGTTAGGGTGTTGTATATTAAATAGTTCCAACCCCTACGCGTTATTTACACCTCGTGTGAAAATACTTGCGAAAAATCGTGTTCAAGTTGCATACTGTGTGCCAATGGGTGTTCTACAGATCTAGAAATTTTAAAAACAGAGAGGGTATGAGAAATCGAACCTCCTCTGAAAATTTCATAGGGTGACGCAGTGGACAAGCGGCTGAAGCGCGGTCGAAACAGAGGTCGGGCGGCGGTTCCGCGGCGGCACGAAGAGATCCCTCTGCAGAAGAAGCGGCGGCAGCGCTGGGGTTTCGGAGGGGATTAAAATTAGGGTTTGTGCAAACAGAGGGGTCGGGGTCTTTATATAGGGGGGAATTTATGGATATTTGCAAATAAACCCCTCTAAAAAGAGGAATTATTTGTAAATAAAAATTTTATTTTATTTATTTAATCTGTAAATTTACAAAAATACCCCAAAAAATTTAAATTTTTTTATTTTATTTTTTATGTTATTTTGTATTTATATATTTACAAATGATACATACCCCCAAACTTGTTTGAAACAAAGTCTTGGCTAGATGATCGAAAATTTGGGGGTAAAATGGAGGAAAATCAGTCAGTGTAAATTGGCTCCTGCAAAAACAGGAGCTCCTCCGACGGGTCCGCAGTGAGGAACGGTTTGAGTCGATGTCCGTTTAGTTTAAATAAAGTACCGTCCTCCGGATTTTCAAGATCTACCGCACCGTGCTGATATATGGTGCGTACCAAAAACGGCCCTTCCCATCTAAATTTTAGCTTGCCGGGGTGGAAGTGTAACCGAGTATCATAAAGCAAAACCTGTTGGCCAGGTTTGAACGTTTTGCACATAAGGTGTTTTTCATGGAACACCTTCATTCGGTTTTTAATAATGACCACATTTTCGTAGGCCTCATCCCGCAGTTCATCTAGTTCATTTAATTGCAGCTTTCGATTGCTGCCCGCATCTTCCATCGATAAGTTCAACTCCTTAATCGCCCAAAATGTCTTGTGCTCAATTTTAACTGGGAGGTGGCAAGCCTTCCCATAAACAAGCCGGTATGGAGACATACCAAGATCGGTCTTGTATGCAGTACGGAATGCCCATAGTGCATCATTCAGTTTGTGTGACCAATCTTTACGGTTTTTAGAAACTGTCTTCTCTAAGATTTGTTTAATCTGCCGATTCAAAATCTCGGCTTGTCCACAGGTTTAGGGATGGTCTGGTGTTGACAATTTGTGAGTAATGGAATATTTGCGCATTAAGAACTCAAAAGTCCTATTACAGAAGTGAGATCCATTATCGCTTATAATTGCTCGAGGGTGCCCAAACCGAGAAAAGATATGTTGTCATTCGTTCGGCTAGGCACAGCCTCGACCCATTTTGACACATAGTCAACAGCCAAAAGAATATACATATTCCCAAAGGAATTGGGAAATGGTCCCATGAAGTCTATTCCCCAAACATCAAAAATGTCCACAATCAAAATTGGTTGGAACGGCATTTCATTTCTCCGCGATATCTGGCCCAAGTGTTAGTACCGGGAGCATGTCTTGCAGTATTTGTATGCATTTTTAAAGAGACGTGGCCAGTAGAAACCACACTGCAAAATTTTCTTGGCTGTCTTCTTAGGTCCAAAATGCCCGCCACACGCTTGATCGTGACAAAAAGACAGCACACTCTTAAACTCGTTTTCAGGTACACACCGACGAATGATTTGGTCGGAACAGTATTTAAAGAGATACGGTTCATCCCAGTAAAAAAATTTTTACTTGGGACAAGAATCGGAGTTTGTCCTGTTTCGACCAATCTTTTGGTATCAGTCCGGTGGCCAAATAGTTTACTATATCAGCGAACCAAGATTCGCATGACACGGTTAAGAGTTGCTCATCAGGAAAAACATCTTTAATTGGAATTTCAAGTGTAGGTGAAGAAGGAAGTCGTGAAAGGTGATCGGCCACTACATTTTCACATCATCTTTTGTCTCTTATGATAAGGTCAAACTCTTGTGGCAAGAGGATCCAACGTATTAGCCGTGATTTAGTATCCTTCTTCGCAAAAAGGTGGCGAAGAGCTGAATGGTCCGTGTACACAATCACTGGAGAGCCGATTAAAAATGGCCGGAATTTTTCAAGTGCAAACACAACGGCTAAAATTTCTTTTTCTGTTGTTGTGTAGTTCAGTTAGGCCTCATTTAATATTCGGCTAGCGTAATAAATTACGTGCGACATCTTATTAATGTACTGTCCAAGGAAAACACCAATGGCGAAATCAGATGCATCGCACATAATTTCGAATGGATGCGTCCAGTCGGGAGAGGAAAGAATGGGCGCAGAAATGAGTGAGTGTTTCAATGACTCGAACGCTTTCATGCATGTTGAGTCAAAATCAAAAGTTGTGTGCTTGGCCAATAAAAGAGTCAAGGGTATAGCTATCTTGCTAAAATTCTTGATGAACCGTCTATAAAAACCGGCATGGCCAAGTAAGGCTCGGATGTCTTTGACGCATTTAGGAGGAGGGAGATTAGAAATGACTTCAATCTTGGCTTTATCAACCTCTATGCCGTTTTGCGAAATGACATGTTCTAAGACAATACCCTCTCGTACCATAAAGTGGCACTTCTCCCAATTTAAAGTGAGGCTTTTATCCCTGCAGCGGGTAAGAACTGCGTTAAGGTGTAGCAAACACTCATCGAAGGAGTCACCAAAAATAGAGAAATCATCCATAAAAATCTCCAAAAATTTCTCCACCATGTCAGAAAAGATCCCCATCATACAACGCTGAATGTAGCGGGTGCATTGTATAACCCAAAGGGCATGCGGCGGTAATCAAAAGTACTGAAAGGACAAGTAAATGTGGTCTTGTCTTGATCCTTTTCGGTGATGGGGACTTGAATATAGCTGGAATAGCCATCCAAAAAGCAGTAAAATTCATGCCCAGCCAATCGTTCTAGCATTTGGTCAATAAAAGGTAAAGGAAAGTGGTCTTTCCTTATCGCGGCATTGAGTTTTCTATAGTCGATGCAAACTCACCATCCAGTTTGGGTGTGGGTAGGTATTAACTCATTTGCTTCATTAGTTATGACCGTTATGCCCGATTTCTTGGGGACAACATGAATGGGGCTAACCCACTGGCTATCCGAGATAGGGTAAATTATACCACTGTCAAGACATTTGACAATCTCCTTCTTGACAGCCTCCTTCATTATGGGGTTGAGGCGTCTTTGTGGATCCCTTACTGGCTTGGCATCATCCATCATGTGTATATGATGTTCAACTATGAGGGGACTAATCCGCTTGATGTCCGCCATAGTCCAGCCAAAAGCTTGCCGGTTATTTTGTAAGACCATTAAAAGGGCTTTCTCTTGCTCGAGAGCTAGAGAGGCCGATATGATAACGGGAAGGGTCTCATTCTCACCTAGGTAAGCATATTTAAAGTAAGACGGCAAAAGCTTTAGTTCGAGTTTAGGAGGTGAAACAATTGAAGGTAACATTGGTGAAATTGTTTCAAACTCGAAGGATTCCATCAATGGTTCAAATTGAGTGTAAGCAACCGAGTCGGATGGTTCAACTAACTCATCCAAAAAATCAAAAGACTCAAACTCAGGCGGTGAGTCTTCAAAATCGTCCAAAAAAGTGAAACACTCGTAGTCGTTTTCCGGCGTGAAAGCTATGTCAGATTCTAGGAGAAACGCACTAGAGGCGTCAAAACTGCTTTGATCGAACATAAATTTTTCGAGCTCACAGTCCTCCTGTATGATCTCATGGATCGAGCAAATATCAAGTATACTAGTATTAGGCTCGGAGGGCTGATTCCCCAACTTAAAAATATTGAGTTCAATTGTCATATTTCCAAAAGATAGGTTCATTGAACCATTTCGACAATTGATCACCGCATTAGAAGTCGCAAGGAATGGTCGACCAAGTATCACCGGAATTTGACTCCGGGGGTTAGCTATAGGTTGTGTATCCATAACAATGAAGTCAACGGGGAAAATGAAATCCCCTACTTTAATTAACACATCCTCTAACTCACCCCTAGGATGGGTGATGGATCGATCGGCCATTTGGAGAGTACAATGAGTGGGTTTAAGCTCTCCAATGCCTAATTGTTCGTACACTGAATAGGGTAGCAAATTGACACTAGCACCAAGATCTAATAGTGTTCTATTGATGTTCTTGTCCCCAATTGTTATCGAAATTGTAGGACAGCCGGGGTCCTTATGTTTTTGGGGTAAAGATTGGACAAGAGCATCACTAACAGCACTAGCCACGAAAACTTTCTTTGGTACTTGTGACTTCCTCTTCTTGGTGCATAAGTCCTTTAAGATTTTCGCGTAAGAAGGAACTTGTTGGATTGCATCCAAGAGAAGTATATTTATGCTAGCCTGTTTGAACAACTCTACAATCTTCTCCATTTATGGAGTCGGTTTATTGGATCTCAACCTGTTTGGAAAAGGAACATTTTGAAAATTTGTTGAGTCCAATGTGTGTGGAGTAGATTGCGGAGTTGGAACGGATCCCAGTGTTGGTGTGTTCGTGAAGTGAGAACTGGGTCCGTTCGAATTAGTAGATGTAGAGCCTTGTGAAGAATGAAGAATGGGCTCTAACGAAGAAGATGAAGATGAAGATGAAGAAGATGAAGATGAAGAAGAAGAAGAACCACCGGCAGGGATGTCATTATTAATACTCACGTTATTGTGCAACACTTTTCCAGATCTCAACGTGGTCACAGCATTTACATTATGATTTTGCTGTTCATATGCAACATGTGCATTGTGTGTGTGACCGGGATTTGGCAATGGTTGAGATGGAAGCTTTCCCTTTTCTCGCTCGCTCAACGCAGCATTTAGTTGTGCAATTTGTGCCTCAATTGATTTGATGTTTTGATCATGTAAATCACTGTTTTGCACCAAAGATTGAATCGAAGTCTCCAACCTTACTGCGGATTGTGTAGATTGTTTTAGAAACGCATTTAGACTTCTTTCTAGCGAGGTAACCTTATCATTATTCGGTTGAACAAAATTATTTTGAGGATAAGAGTTGTTGGGCAGAAAATTGTTCATTTGGTTTGGGTAAGGTTGTGGTTGGAAAGGTTGCTGGTATTGAGTTTGTGGAGGTGCTTGTTGTTATGGAGGAGGAGGCCTTTGAAAGTTGTTGTTTCCTTGGAATTGTTGATTTTGATTCCAAGCAAAATTTGGGTGGCTCCTCCAACCAGGATTATAAGTCGAAGAGTATGGATCATTTCTTTGTCTTTGCTGAAAGGCAGCATTGACTTGATCTTGTTCTTGAACAGGTGGATTGTAAGGACACTCTTCAGTAAGATGTGATCGATCCGAACAACAAGCGCAAACAGTTCGTGGGGGTAAAGCAGGGGCAGGAGAAGGCGATGAGATTTTGGTTTCAATTGCTTCTAGCTTTTTCGTAAGTGCGGCCATTTCGGCCTTCATTGCAATCGACATATCTAATTGATGTATGCCTGCCCTAGACTGACCTGTTGAAGAAGATGAGGTGGTCTTAGTGCTCTCCCACTGAAGTGTTTGTTCAGCAAGATCGTCGAGAAACTGCCAAGCTTCCTCGCTAGATTTTGTTAGAAAGTGACCTTGATAAATGGTTTCCAACAACTGCTTAGCTGCTGGGTTCAATCCTTCAAATAAAGTTTGGCATAGTTGCCAATTCTCGATACCGTGGTGAGAGCATTGAACAAGTAGGTCTTTAAATCTTTCAAAACACTTCCAAAAGGGTTCGGAAGGAAGCTGGGAAAATTGAATAATCTCATTGCGAATTCTCGCGGTCTTGTGATGTGGGTAAAACTTTTTAAGAAGAGCTTTAACAAACTCTTCCCAATTTTTAATCGAGTGTGATGCTGTGCTATACAACCATTTCTGGGCTAAGTCACATAAGGTGAAAGGAATGACCCGTAGCCTTATAGCATCATCAGAAAGTTGTGTTGTTTTCATCATTGCGCAAACATTTTGGAATTTGATTATGAAGATATAGGCATCTTCGGATTCCAGTCCGTGAAATTTTGGCAACATGTTGATGAAGTGGGGTTTGATCTTAAAGTTGTCCCCTTTTGCCGGTGGAAGTGAAAGACAAGTAGGTAAGGCGGTGTGGATAGGGTAGAAAAGATCCTGGAACGCGATTCGTTGGGGCGCTTCAACAGGTGGGTGTTGTGGGTTGTAACATCCGAGCCCAATACTACTATTTTCGGTTACTGTTTGAGCATAATGTGGTGCTCATTCCTTATAGCTTGCTTGTTGTTGCCTACTGCAAAATTTTACCCGGCAAAGTCATTTCTGCATATTACAATTTTGGCATTTAAAATAAAATTAAAAATATCTATCTTGGCCTACTCGTCACCCCTAGCCTTGTGGTAGCGTCCGTGCCTCGTGTTCTCATCCCGTTCGGTGAAACGGGCGAGTTTGGAGGGCTACGCGCGCGTACAGGTGTCCGTCTTGGAGGTATGTTTTTTAATCGTAAGACACCTCATTTTAAAATTTGGAACCCGCTTAAAATCCTATTATTTAAATTTCGAATTTTTGGACCCAATCCGGGCGCGATTTGAAAATGTTTTATTTAGCGCCAAAATCCCAAATTAATATATATTTTAAAACCATCGCATAAATTAAAACTAACCAATCTAAATAATTTTTTTAAACAGAATAAATTTCTTTGAACTGTGTAATCTTCTGAATTTTTCTTCTCTAGCCAATCGCGAGGCTTAAAATCCCCGTGGGCCCCACCTCCTCAATCTCTCTCTCTATCTCTCATATCTCTTTCTCTCTCTCCCTCACCGTCTCTCTCTCTCTCTTTCTCTATCTCTCTCTCTCTCCATTTTCCCATTATCTCTCTCTCTATCTTTCTCTATGTCTCTCTCAAAAAAATACCATCTGTCTCACTCTTCTCTCCTATATTTAACGTTACCTCATTCCTCCTCATCCCCTTCACCAAAAGCCCACGCCACCCCAGACCGAGCCCCGTCTTCCATTTCTCCTTCAACCCGAGCACATCCTCACCCTCTCCCGCAACACCATCAACTCCTTCCCCACACCTCCGTACTCGACCTCATCACCTTCGACCCAATGCCATCACCTTCCTCACCTTCACCAAGCAGCCCTCAACCGAAACCCATAGCCCTGATCCTCCTTCTCTCGTCTTCTTCTGCTATTGCCACCCTCGTTAACTTCTTCGTCATTCATCAACCCGAGATCCTACCCCAGCCGTAGCCATCATCTCCATCACCGGCCGACCCCATCTCCTTCTTTGAACCCAACTTCAACCGAGACCTCGACAATAACCCATCTCATCGTCGCCGTCGTCGTCATCGCTGCACCCTTATCACCGTCGTGCTCACCATCTCGCTGCACCTAACTCCAGTCGCCTCCTTTCTCATTGCAGCAGAGAGTCACCGCGGGCGTTCTAGTCACCGTCGCTGCATGGACCGCCATTGATCTTGACGGCACCGATCGCCTCGCTGCCGCGTTGCCGTGAGTGCATCCATCATTGTCCAGATCATCATCTCTATCTCGAGCAAGAATCTAGCCGAGCACAATTTCTTAATTAAGCTGAGATCCCTTGCTACCCAAATGGAGACATTGGCTGCAACCCTAACCAAGCAAACTCCGGCCTCTCGTCGTCGTTATCCGCACCACCACCGGCACCTTCCTCACCACCTGCGCACTCCAGCACCCCCGACCATCTCCTCTCCCTCTCCGTTTCTCCTCTCCCAGCACCAACATTCCCTACTCGAGCCCTAACCCTAACCGCTGTAACCTCCTCGCCGGCGCATCACCGCCGTCGATCTCACCGCCGTCACACCCATCTGCAACCCAGTAAGCTATCTCTTCTCTTCCTTCTTCTATTCCCACTTCCTGATTCTCCTGATGGCTGTCCATTGAATTCTTGAATTTGTAGTTCGCTGTTCGCCGGAATCCGGCCGTGCCGGTGACGTGTCCCGACGATCCAGCAGAGTACTCTGACCCGTGTGGTCCCTTGGTTTGTTGTTTGGGTTCAATCCGTGAACCGTGCGTCCGTCGCGAGTTTCCCCACCGACGTTACGTTCCGTTTTTCTCGGTTCGCGACCCGTCGAGGCAAGTACCCCTTGCTACATGCTATACTATATATTTTTTTATATAGTGACACCCTAAACCTGTAAAATTAGCTTGGTACAACCGTTTTCCATTTCGGTTACAAAATGGCATTATATCATTTTACTGTTAAACATGGAATTTACAGTTTGCCAATTTAAACCTAATAATCAAATCTACCTGTTCAATCACATTTTACTGTTAAAACAACTGGTAGCAATTATCCCTGTAGTTCTGATACATTCGGACACTCGCATGCATTAACCTGAAATAACTGTATTGAACCGTTACATAAATTATTGCACCGCTAAGGGTGCTTAAACCTGTTCACATGACTAAACGGCTATATCGTCTTACTGCACTCTTGTAATTTGAATGAAACTGCTTATTATTTAATTTATTGCTTATCTCATGTTGTTAATACCCATGTTTAATTACATATCTGATTGTGAGCACACCCACGATATTGTTTACATCTTGACCTGACATTGCTACATATGTATGTATTGATATACCTGACATGGTACTGTATACTGTTAACTTGACCTGATGTACCATGACTCGACCCGTTACCTGATCTTGTGTCTAATGCCAACAAACCTGACATGTAGTCCTCATGGACCGTTCCTGTTGTCTATCCAGACAAACCTGCTTTTACCTGATCCTGTGTTGGCATTAGTTCTTGATTACTGAATACCTAACTTGACATACATAACTTGGGGGTATGGGGAAATCAAAAGGAAACCGACTTGTAACTCAACAGTTCGATACCTGTTCTGATCAGTCTTACGGGCTAGGCCAGCCCTGGAGTGATGATGCTGACATCACTCGCCCATCCTGCTACTTGTTACTGCCTAGCGGCACGTCTCAGATTCAGCCCCGAGAACCTTGACCGTGGTCCCGGGCACGCACGGGATACTATTAAGTTACATTCATCAATTGATTTCAAAGACTTTAGAATAGAAAACCTGATAGAACAGTTTAGTTACCCACTGCACACTACCCTACACTGCTTGTTTCACATTATCCTTTTATTCATGTTCATTGCCTATTACACTGTTCATATTATATTACTTGATGACATGACGCGCTGACGTCTGGGTTTTGCATGGCCCAGATTCCGTACTGCTGTCGCAGTCCGAGCAGGAGTACTTCAGCCAGCAGGCTGAGCTGTGAGTTCAGTAGTAGTTAGTTTTATTTCTTGCATTTATTTCCTGATGTGAGCCCGCATTATAGGACATACTTTTCAGTTATTTGTATTGGATCATTTGCTTCCGCATTTATTTATTATTGACTCCTTTTATTCTGGATTATGGACATGTTTTAAGATAGTTTTATCTTGTTCTTGATATCTCTACAGCCGTAATGTGACTGTGGATGGATACTTCCTACCCGCAGGTAGCATGGTTGGTTATGTCACGTGCCCAATTTAGCGTACTCTGGGAAGCGGGGCGTGACATGGTTCTTTTGGTATCAGAGACATAGGTTAGTTGGGTTGATTCTTTTGTAGTTGGGTATTGTACCCAATACACGAATCAGAATACCCGTGTTTAGGAAACATGTCCTGCCACCTTGACCGTTTTACCATTCTTGAATCACATTCTTCCTGATTATATCTTTTACGATGTGCAAACTTCCTTTGCATATCGATTCGAAAACCTGATTCCTTGTTATCTCTAGGACTTAGGCGACTTGGATGGAGTTATGTAATTGTGGCTATGATACCGCGGCATAGTTACAATGCGGTACTCTATTTAAGTATCTTGGAGTTCTAGCCTTGATCTATATTCAAAATCTATCATCATGCTAATGTTGGGTATTTTGAGTTCAGGATTATGGCCGGTAAGAAATTGAAGACATACCAGAGGCGTGTGGACGAAGCCGCCATGCTTGGAGTGATAAGAGGAATGCTGGAAAATCAAAAGAGACAGACCGAGCCGATCCAGCAGCAAGCAGACTCGTTCCAGGAAGGTTTGCAGATCGTTCAGCAGTCTGTAAACAACGTTGGAGCTAAACCAGTTTACCGAGTAAGGACCGTGGCAGACTTCAGACGTTTGGGTCCGTCTACATTTACTGGTTTGGGGGAGCCGTTGCCAACCGAGTAGTGGCTAGTTGACACGGAGAATTTGTTGATTGCGGCACAGGTTCCAGATGACAAAAGAGTTGATGTAGTACGCATTCAATTAGTGGACTACGCCCGAGAATGGTGGCTTGTGGAGGAGACCCGCTTGCCCAAGCCGATCAAGTGGGCAGATTTTTCTAAGAGTTTCCTGGAGAAGTTCTTCCCGCAGACTGCACGGGAGGAAATGGAAGACAAGTTATTGGGCTAAAGCAGAATGGAGCACCCGTAGATGTGCATGCAGCAGAATGGACAAGACTCAGTAGATTCGCTGGACCTTTAGCTGCCAACGATGCAGACAGCAGTTGCGGTAAGGAAGCAGTTCTGTCGGGCCAGTCGAGTTTAGGGCAAGGCCGACAAACAATATTCTTGCAGCAATGGAAATGGATAGTGGTGAAGAGCCGGCTGTTGTTCGTGATTCTATGGACGTGTTTGAAGATATATCGGGTTTACCGCCGAGGAGAGACGTGGAGTTCGCAATTGATCTTATTCCTGGTGCAGCGCCAGTATCTAAAGCGTATTATCCAATGGTGCCAGTAGAGTTCGAAGAAGTAAAGAAACAGGTTGCTGAATTGCTTGAAAAGGGTTGGATGTGCATCGACTATCGAGAATTAAACCGGGTGGCTATCAAGAACAAGTACCCGATCCCTCGCATTGGAGAACTTTTTGCGCAGCTTAGTGGCGCGAGGGTATTCTCGAAGTTGGATTTACGATCCGGATATCATCAGGTCCGAGTGAAAACAGAAGATATTTGCAAGACGGTGTTCCGAACTTGGTATGGACATTACGAGTACTTAGTGATGCCCTTCGGAGTAACGAATGCGCCGGCAGTATTCATGGACTTGAGGAACCGAATCTTTTCACCGTTCTTGGACCAGTTTATCGTGGTTTTCATTGACGATATTCTGGTTTACTCGAGGAGTTTTGAAGAGCATGCTGAGCATTTAAAGATCGCACTGCAGACGTTGAGACAGGAGAAATTATATGCGAAGATGAGTAAGTGCGAGTTTTGGCTGGAGGAAGTGAAGTTTTTGGGGCATGTTGTGTTTGGCGATGGCATTGCCGTCGATCCAGAAAAGATTGCAGCAGTTCGAGATTGGCCGATTCCAAAGAATGTTGCTGAGATAAGAAGTTTCCTTGGATTAGCCGGATACTACAGGAGATTTGTGGAGAACTTCGCTCGTCTGGCAGAGCCATTGACCAAGCTTACGCGCAAGGAGGTACCTTTTGTATGGACGGATAAATGTGCGTTAGCTTTTGAGATGTTGAAGCAGAAGTTGATAACCGCCCCTATTCTGACCGTGCTAGACAATTCCGGAGGATTGGTGATTCACAGCGATGCATCTGGAAAAGGATTGGGATGTGTTTTGATGCAGCATGGGAAGGTTGTAGCGTACGCATCGAGACAATTGAAGACCCATGAGAAGAATTATCCAACTCATGACTTGGAGCTTGCGGCTGTGATTTTCGCTTTGAAGATTTGGAGGCACTACCTTTTGGGCGAAAGAGTCGAAGTTTTACAGATCATAAGAGCTTGAAGTATGTGTTCACACAGAAGGAGCTGAATATGAGACAGCGTAGATGGTTGGAGCTGATGGCTGACTACGACCTTGATCTTAAGTACCATCCGGGGAAAGTTAACGTCGTGCCGGATGCGCTTAGTCGATTACCAGCAATTCAGGTGTTAACTACGCAGAAAGAGATCATTGCAGATTTTCGAAGATTTGACTTGGAGGTTGTGCTACCGCGTTCTACGGGGCAGTTGATGCAGTTGCAAGTACAGTCGTCGTTGATTGAGAAAATTAAAGCAGCACAATCGCAGGATCCTAGACTGCAAAAGTTTCGAGAGCAAGTTGAAGCCGGACTACGAACAGATTTACTGGTCCACGAAGATGGTTCGTTGAGGTATGGTAGCCGTTTATGTGTGCCAAAGGGAGATGTTCGTGAAGAGCTTATGAAGGAGGCACACAGTTCAGCTTATTCTGTACATCCAGGAGGCACAAAGATGTACCGAGATATTCGACAGCATTTCTGGTGGGAAGGCATGAAACGGGAGATTGCTCGCTTTGTGGCTAAGTGCTTGGTGTGTCAGCAAGTTAAGGCTGAACATCAAAGGGTTGCTGGTTTATTGCAACCGCTTCCGATTCCTCAGTGGAAGTGGGAACATATAACCATGGATTTCGTGACGGCTTTACCGCGGAGTCCAAAAGGCAACAATGCAGTATGGGTGATTGTTGATCGGTTGACCAAGGCTGCTCAGTTTATTCCTTTCCGGGTTGGTCAATCAACGGAGACTTTGGCAGAGCGATACATGCAGGAGATTGTAAGATTGCATGGAGTACCGGTGAGCATCGTGTCCGATCGGGACACTCGGTTCTTATCACACTTTTGGCGGAGTTTACAAGAAAGTTTGGGGACTCGATTGAACTTTAGCACAGCTTATCATCCTCAAACTGATGGTCAGTCGGAGAGAACGATCCAAACTCTTGAAGATATGTTGAGAGCATGCATGTTGGACTTCAAGGGTTCTTGGGAGGATCATCTACACTTGGTGGAGTTTTCTTATAACAACAGTTTTCAAGCAACTATCCAGATGGCTCCGTTTGAAGCTTTGTATGGTCGTAAATGCCGTTCAACCGTTTGTTGGGATGATGTCGGTGAGCGAAGATTGTTGGGACCAGATTTGGTTGTGCAGACAGTTGAGAAGGTTAACACTATCAGAAATCATATGAAGGCAGCTCAAGACAGACATAAGAGTTGGGCTGACACGTCAAGAAGACCTCTAGAGTTCGCCGTGGGTGATTTGGTATTCTTGAAGATATCACCGACTAGAGGGGTGATTCGTTTTGGGAGTCGAGAAAAGTTTAGTCCTCGATTTGTTGCACCCTATGAGATATTGGAGCGTGTTGAAGAGGTAGCGTACCGTTTGGCGTTACCGCGGTCCTTGGCAGGTGTGCACGATGTGTTTCATGTATCTCAACTACGAAGGTATGTTCGAGATAAAACACACGTTTTGGATCATTCGGAGTTAACAGTACGAGAAGACTTAACTTTTGAGGAGCGACCGGTTGAAATCGTGGATCGAAGGGAAAAGGTTCTCAAGAACAAGGTTATCCCCCTCGTGCTTGTTTCTTGGGGAAATCGATCGTATGGAGAGTCCACTTGGGAACGAGAAGTTGAAATCCGATAGAAGTTTCCTCACATTTTCTTGTAGTTATCTATCTTGTATTCCTGGAATTTCGAGGACGAAATTCTTTTGTAGTTGGGTATAATGTAACACCCGAGCCCAATACTACTATTTTCGGTTACTGTTTGAGCATAATGTGGTACTCATTCCTTATAGCTTGCTAGTTGTTGCCTACTGCAAAATTTTACCCGGCAAAGTCATTTCTGCATAATACAATTTTGGCATTTAAAATAAAATTAAAAAAAATCTATCTTGGCCTACTCGTCACCCCTAGCCTTGTGGTAGCGTCCGTGCCTCGTGTTCTCGTCCCGTTCGGTGAAACGGGCGACTTTGGAGGGCTACACACGCGTACAGGTGTCTTGGGCGTATGCTTTTTAATCGTAAGACACTTCATTTTAAAATTTGGAACCCGCTTAAAATCCTATTATTTAAATTTCGAATTTTTGGACCCAACCCGGACGCGATTTGAAAATGTTTTATTTAGCGCCAAAATCCCAAATTAATATATATTTTAAAACCATCGCATAAATTAAAACTAACCAATCTAAATAATTTTTTTAAACAGAATAAATTTCTTTGAACTGTGTAATCTTCTGAATTTTTCTTCTCTAGCCAATCGCGAGGCTTAAAATCCCCGTGGGCCCCACCTCCTCAATCTCTCTCTCTATCTCTCATATCTCTTTCTCTCTCTCCCTCACCGTCTCTCTCTCTCTTTCTCTATCTCTCTCTCTCTCTATTTTCCCATTATCTCTCTCTCTATCCTTCTCTATGTCTCTCTCAAAAAAAATACCATCTGTCTCTCTCTTCTCTCCTATATTTAACGTTACCTCCTTCCTCCTCATCCCCTTCACCAAAAGCCCACGCCACCCCAGACCGAGCCCCATCTTCCATTTCTCCTTCAACCCGAGCACATCCTCACCCTCTCCCGCAACACCATCAACTCCTTCCCCACACCTCCGTACTCGACCTCATCACCTTCGACCCAATGCCATCACCTTCCTCACCTTCACCAAGCAGCCCTCAACCGAAACCCATAGCCCTGATCCTCCTTCTCTCATCTTCTTCTGCTATTGCCACCCTCGTTAACTTCTTCGTCTTTCATCAACCCGAGATCCTACCCCAACCGCAGCCATCATCTCCATCACCGGCCGACCCGATCTCCTTCTTCGAACCCAACTTCAACCGAGACCTCGACAATAACCCATCTCATCGTCGCCGTCGTCGTCATCGCTGCACCCTTATCACCGTCGTTCTCACCATCTCGCTGCACCTAATTCCAGTCGCCTCCTTTCTCGTTGCAGCAGAGAGTCACCGCGGGCGTTCCAGTCACCGTCGCTGCATGGACCGCCATTGATCTTGACGGCACCGATCGTCTCGCTGCCGCGTTGCCGTGAGTGCATCCATCATTGTCCAGATCATCATCTCTATCTTGAGCAAGCATCTAGCCGAGCATAATTTCTTAATTAAGCTGAGATCCCTTGCTACCCAAATGGAGACATTGGCTGCAACCCTAACCAAGCAAACTCCGGCCTCTCGTCGTCGTTATCCGCACCACCACCAGCACCTTCCTCACCACCTGCACACTCCAGCACCCCCGACTATCTCCTCTCCCTCTCCGTTTCTCCTCTCCCTGCACCAACATTCCCTACTCGAGCCCTAACCCTAACCGCTGTAACCTCCTTCCCGGCGCATCACCGCCGTCGATCTCACCGCCGTCACACCCATCTGCAACCCAGTAAGCTATCTCTTCTCTTCCTTCTTCTATTTCCTCTTCCTGATTCTCTTGATGGCTGTTCATTGAATCCTTGAATTTGTAGTTCGCTGTTCACCGGAATCCGGCCGTGCCGGTGACGTGTCCCGACGATCCAGCAGAGTACTTTGACCCGTGTGGTCCCTTGGTTCGTTGTTTGGGTTCAATCCGTGAACCGTGCGTCCGTCGCGAGTTTCCCCGCCGATGTTACATTACGTTTTTCCCGGTTCGCGACCCGTCGAGGCAAGTACCCCTTGCTATATGCTATACTATATATTTATATATGTAGTGACACCCTAAACCTGTAAAATTAGCTTGGTACAATCGTTTTCCATTTCGGTTACAAAATGGCATTATATCATTTTACTGTTAAACATGGAATTTACAGTTTTCCAATTTAAACCTAATAATCAAATCTACCTGTTCAATCACATTTTACTGTTAAAACAACTGGTAGCAAATATCCCTGTAGTTCTGATACATTTGGACACTCGCATGCATTAACCTGAAATAACTATATTGAACCGTTACATAAATTATTGCACCACTAAGGGTGCTTAAACCTGTTCACATGACTAAACGGCTATATCGTCTTACTGCACTCTTGTAATTTGAATGAAACTGCTTATTATTTAATTTATTGCTTATCTCATGTTGTTAATACCCATGTTTGATTACATATTTGATTGTGAGCACACCCACGATATTGTTTACATCTTGACCTGACATTGCTACATATGTATATATTGATATACCTGACATGGTACCGTATACTGTTAACTTGACCTGAAGTACCATGACTCGACCCGTTACCTGATCTTGTGTCTAATGCCAACAAACCTGACATGTAGTCCTCATGGACCGTTCCTGTTGTCTATCCAGACAAACCTGCTTTTACCTGATCCTGTGTTGGCATTAGTTCTTGATTACTGAATACCTGACTTGACATACATAACTTGGGGGTATGGGGAAATCAAAGGTGAAACCGACTTGTAACTCAACAGTTCGATACCAGTTCTGATCAGTCTTACGGGCTAGGCCAGCCCCGGAGTGATGATGCTGACATCACTCGCCCATCCTGCTACTTGTTACTGCCTAGCGGCACGTCTCGAATTCAGCCCCGAGAACCTTGACCGTGGTCCCGGGCACGCACGGGATACTATTGAGTTACATCGACGATTCATCAATTGATTTCAAAGACTTTAGAATAGAAAACCTGATAGAACAGTTTAGTTATCCACTGCACACTACCCTACACTGCTTGTTTCACATTATCCTTTTATTCATGTTCATTGCCTATTACACTGTTCATATTATATTACTTGATGACATGACGCGCTGACGTCTGGGTTTTGCATGGCCCAGATTCCGTACCGCTGTCGCAGTCCGAGCAGGAGTACTTCAGCCAGCAGGCTGAGCTGTGAGTTCAGTAGTAGTTAGTTTTATTTCCTGTATTTATTTCCTGATGTGAGCCCGCATTATGGGACATAATTTTCAGTTATTTGTATTGGATCATTTGCTTCCGCATTTATTTATTATTGACTCCTGTTATTCTGGATTATGGACATGTTTTTAGATAGTTTTATCTTGTTCTTGATATCTCTACAGCCGTAATGTGACTGTGGATGATTACTTCCTACCCACAGGTAGCATGGTTGGCTATGTTACGTGCCCAATTTAGCGTACTCTGGGAAGCGGGGCGTGACATGGGTTATTCACACCTAGCGGAGGTGGAATCAGTCCCGCGGGTAAGGGGTTGTTAGGATTAAATCCCGACATCTACTTAGAAGACGAAGAATGTGAAGGTGAAGGTAAGGAAGTGGAAGGAATTTCGACTTCGGAGTCGAAAGTGTCGTCAGTCGGTACCAACGAGACACGGACTAATCGGGCACTAGTGTCCCTAGTCCAACCGGACATACACTAAAGAGGAAGTGTAGTCAAAAAAAGTGAAAAAAACAGAATGTGGTGGTAAGAAAACGTCAATGGAAAGAAAGTGAGTGTAAGTGGGGTGCACAGATTTCTTAGCGACAAGTTGCAAGTTTTTGTAAAAAATTTTCCTTTTTTGTGTTTTTTTTATAAGGGGCTTTTTGCAAAAAGATTTTTAATAAAAGGCTTAGACACACGTTCAATCTATCACAAATGCACAATCAAGCCTAGATCTAGGGTCACCTAGGTCAGCTAGACAGCTCCTAACTGTTCCAAAGGGCAAGATGTAAGGATCTCAAACCGCCTCTTCACCGCCAATTGTGGCCAGGTAAGCACAAGTAGAGAAAGGAGGGATCCGCTTACGAATCACCGTGAGACAGGCCTTTTAAAGTCACCTTTCCCTATTTGTCTAGCCTAGGCATCACAAAGTCAGGTTAGGATCAACGGTCGATGCCTATAACTATTCTTTTGTCCTATTGAGCGCGAAGTCCTTAGGGCTGAGTCTAATCTTTTTTAAATTAACTCGATGGTTAATGCAATATACTTTATGTGATTTTTGGGGTCCTGGGAAGGGTGATGAAATCCCCACCCAATCTGGATTGGTGTTCAAGCCCCTTAAAGTCAATTTAAATATACAAAGCAGTAAACACAATCACTTGCAAACAATTTTTTAGCACGGCGCAAAGAATCCTGCACAATATCAAGTTATTGGAGAAGGGAAGAAGTTTTTGAGCAAAGAATCCTGCAGGAAAATTTCACAGAGGAGATAATGGGGTTTCAGAGAAGAAGAGGAAGCTTACAGAGGAGATTCCACAAGCTGACGTCACCAATGCACCGCGGATGCGCGGCCAAGACGCTGCTTCTACGGCGGAAATGCGGTGGAAAGTGCGGTTCAGTTCCCGAGATTTTTTCTGCTCCTCTGGTAGGATTTTCCACTGTTGTTCAGATCTAGGGTTTTCTGTTTTGCTCTCTGGATTTTTCCAGATCTGAATTCGTTTGTCGGTCCTGCAAAATTCAAACAAAACAGCCTTCAAACAATAACAAAATGATAAAAAAAAATTATATATTTTTTAATTTTTTCAGTTTTTATGAATTTTATGATTTTATATTAACCCGAAATTGCAAAAAGAAAATACTACGCCATCCCCGGCAACGGCGCCATTTGATTGATTAAGAATGTTTTTGCGCTTTCGCTTTTAAAAGATGAATCAAAAAATTAATTACCGCAATCAAGAACGGCGTCGCTTGGTAGCTAGCCGGTGAGTACGGGTCGGTCCACAGGGATTTTGTGTATTCTCAATTTGTTCTAACGAGTTAATTCCAAACGGTGTTGGGTTGATTATCACTAAAAACTAAGTTGATTTAAACTAGGATTAAAATCTTGCTAGGGTTAGGTTTAAGTTAAGTTTGGAAAGTTAATATTCCTCACCGCTTTCAATACCCTAATTTAGATCTATTTAAGTGTTATGGTAATAATTAATAAAGGGGATTAGGACGATCGGGAAGAAACGATGTTTCTTCCTCTAGGTCCTTATCTGTCCTTTCTTAATTCTTACCCTAACCTTCATGGAAAACATGCACAACCAGTCTTTTAAACTATGGTATCACCGTTACCTCGTGGGGTAGGGTGCCGTAGGGAGCGGTGTGTGTATGTATGCATGGAGTCCTATGAATTAATATGTGATGGGCAAGAAAGGGGTGAGAGATTTTCATCTCTCAAATCTTTCCTATTCCTAACCCTAACAAGTGAGGAACTACTCACTCATTAGGGGATTGATAAAAGACATTTTTTATGAGTTTTCAATTTAAAAGACTAACTATCTAAACTACGGCGGATTAATAAAAGTGCTAAACTAATTAACTAGGGCAGATAATAAAATCTATACTAAGGAAGAAAGGAATTTAAGAACTAGGACAATGAAAAAAATCTACTTACTTTATTTGATACTCTCAAAACTTTACAATGGATTTCTGAATTTTTGATCAATGAAAAGAGGCATACCTCAAAAAGAGATTTAGGGTTTCTATTTATAGATCATAGAAACCCTACGGTTACATTCGATTCACATCCGCATTTACAAATATACCCTAAGAAGACTAGTCAACGCACCGCCACACCGTCACAAAATCGCACCGACATGGGCTCATCATGGCCACGGAACCGCGGCCAAAAGCTATGTTTGGCCGCGGATCCACGGCCATATTGTGGTGTCCTGGGCTGTGTTTTCCTGGGCTTCTTCTGGTTGCATTTGGCTTCTTATTTCTTCACTTGATTTCTCAGATTGTCTTCTAGTTTTCTTCCAGATTTCCACAGTGAATAATGTCGTAGACTTTACCCTTTGCTTCGTGTCGAAGTCTTGAATCTTGCGCTGCCTTTGAACTTGTGAACTTGTTCAGTGATCTTCATTGTCCTTCAAACTGTAGGCATGATCAAGATTCTTCCATTTGTCGGTCGTAGTCTCACTTTCATCTTTTCATCAATTTCACTGTTTGGTTCCGAGAACCTGTAACCTGCAACTATGTAGCAGACATGGATTAAAAGAACCTGTTTATTTGTAAAATGAATAAGAATGGGGAATATAATAATACAAAATTATGTTATGAACAGCGACCTCGTGGTCTTCGACATCCACCACGAGACGAGCAGGGTCCTCGGAAATCTCCTTGTCAGGAATCTCTACCCCCTGCTCATCGGCGTCCGCAAAGGGGTATTCGGCCCGGAACTCTTCGTCGGCGAACTCCGGCATCCGGGCCTTAACGGCGTCGAGGGCCTCATGCCAGATACGGGTTGTAGCCACGACCAAGTCATCATAGAAGTCCTTCGACTTCTTGTAGTCCTCCACCGCCTTCATCGCCGAGAGGTCGGCCAACTTCGCCACTCTCAGATCGGCCGACTTCGCCGCCTCGGCCACCGTCCCCAGCTTCTTCTGGAGGGTCTTCACTGTCTTCTTCAGGTTGCCGGCGAGCACCTGAGCGTCCTTGTCACGTCCCGAAAGTACGGAACATGACCGGCACTTAAACTACGAAACGTCTCGAGGCGTACGTAATCTAAATAAGCCGAAAAGCCAGAAATCCAAACCAAGAAAAGTAGTAGAGTGAAGGAAAACCAATTTAAATCAAGTATTTTTAATAGCATAAGCCAAATTATGCATTTTTAAAAACATCAAATATTTCCTGAAAATTTCGGCAGAGTCTCCTTTGTAAATACTGGCTCCCAAACGGGATACAACATGAATAGTATACGAAATCAATAAAAGGCATCCCCAAGTGGGAGCTAGCTCTTCGTCAATCGACGGTCACAACCACACAAGCAATATAATATACAACGCCAAGGGCGAGGATCAAAACTCAAAAACGAACTCAAAACAACAAGAAATCCACAGAAATATAACGCGCGACTCTAAGGTTGAAAGAATAACATCACTGGTCTCTATCTCAAAAATAAATACATGTTTGGTTGATGGAACTTCTAGATACTACAGAGTAATAATATACAAGGTATATAATGAGGGGTACGATACAAATAAACCCACCTACTAGCAAATCACCCGGAAATGGAAGTAGTGCCAGCAAAGCCGTAATGAAACCTGTACGGCAAAACCTGCAAGAAACTGTGGCACAACGGGGGTGAGTTGCCAACTCGTGAGTAGAAAAATATCTACGAACAGAAACCGCATGAACAACGCAATCCTAGGTCAACGATCATAATATATCTTTAATATATATAACATGCAGCCTATAACAATGGCTAGGGTAAATATCTAACTCGAGTGAAATCCCATGTGCCCGTGTCAGTGCCTCAGGTAGCAATATATCATATGGATAAGGTATGAATGCATGAAACAGAATGCATGTACTGAAGAAAACTGCTTTCATAAATTAGTGAGATTTCTGTATCTTTTTTTTAAAAAACGAGGTATCATAAATGAAATCAGCATAAACAGTGCCTAGTATCGACACAAAACAAATATCCACATATCTCGATATCTCTGTGTCGCAATCTCTGTTCCTCAATATCTCAAATATCTCTGTATGTCTCAATCTCACTATCTAGGGCGCCGTCACTCCAGACCGGCCCCTACCATCAATCTCAAGACCACGACGGTATCCTCCGGATATCCGACGCGACGGGTAAAATCACCGGTCGGTAGTGCTCCCCTGCCAGGCTCAACGCCATCATCTGCGATCTTCTTACCCCGGGGTACCGCACCGGGTCCACCATGTACCCGAAACGGTTCATCCGTCTTCTCGAATCGGGTCTTGAAATCCATCAGCAAACTCATGGTGGACGACTCATACATCATGGGAAAACCGCGCTTTTCATTTAAAAAGATAGAGAAGAAGTTTGTATAAGTTTTGCGGTTTTCCCCCAAATCCAGAAAATCTCATGGAAATCCGAATCCAAAACCTCAATAGCACGTAAAATAGTGAATATATGCATGAGAATCCATGAATGCGGCATAATAATGAATAATAACTTGCATGAAGTAGCAAGTAATAACTACAATGTCTAAACTAGCATATAAGGCAAGTATACTAATATCATGTCTAAACTATTAGCTAACAACCTATGTCAAATGAAATAGTATTTTCTAAAGTGTTCGTGACATGGCAATTACCGATGAAGATGTGTGTGAGCCGGCAAGTAAGTGTACGTGGTACAAACGCTTCATCGGTAATGATGCTGGTGTCCTAACAGCATGATATCAACAATAGAATATGAAACATAATATAAGCATGCGATGAGGAGCGAACAACAATAATGAGCGGGAGCTAAATACTAGACACAAAGATAACAATCTATATTTAATATAAATCTAGTCTAACAACTGCACTAAACTAAAGGGCTAAGCTAACTGGCTACTGAAAGTAAGGAAACCGCCTAACCTCTGAGTCGATACATATACCTACATGTATATGTTAGTCGGTGATCCTGCCTCAATAATATCACATCCGATACCATATCTATAATCAAACATTCCCAAGTTAAGAGTGCGGATCAAACATCAATATATAGCTCGTACGTAAATCCGTCGTACGGCATCCCCAAATCTCGGTACAGGTCAGTATCACATTCATCAATTTAATTATTTGGTATCCTCTTTATCAAATATCATAATCCGTGGTACTGATCTACGTCTAGTATAATACTAATATCATCAATCTAATCATGATCTGACTGCTGATCTACAGCCTCATACAAACCGATATCATCATCATATATCGTCATAAAGAGGTATACATCGCCTAATGCGACCTATTATGAATATCTTAATATATCTTATCTCATATCACGATCACATGTCAACCATTCAATGTATAACACTATTCACATGTATCGTCGTCCCAAGATCCGCTTTAACATCAGGACGTATCACAAGTACGAATCCTGCCATATCACCGTTCTCAAGGTCTCAATCAAATCTTATCGACTCATCTCAAATCCCAAATACTATCCTCAAATCCAGTATGTGAACACATAGTCCCATACCCATGTGAACACATAAATACATATTCCCGTATAAGCACAAATGAAAGAAGAATGTATGCAAGTATGGGCGTGTGTGTGTATGTGTGGTGCAACCACTGCTCTAGGGTTTCGCAACACTAAACCTATCCAATCACACCTAAAATCTATCTTTATCATCAATAAACTCAACAATATAATCAATATATATATATGTGTATACGTATTCGTATACATCACCACGAACTGCGGGGGTGCTATACGCCATCCACCCGACTTCTCCCCGTAGATATAAATCTACTCACCTGGTCCTCGCTCGCCGGTGCCGACGTCGCCACGCGCTTGCTTGTACCTCATATCATAACGCACCGTATCGCATTAAAACCAAATTCGAAATCGAAACGGCATACGAAAATCAAATCGGCACGCGTATCACGCATAGGTCAAAACCTATCGCCTACGCATGCAAGAATAGCCAAACCAACCCTCGATGTTGATGTACAAACGTCAAACCATCGAGAAAACCCTAACACACTCATTTGCGCATTCACGAACACTAATTATAATATAAAATAGGTTAAAATTTACAAAAACCCCAAACTCACTTTAAAAGCCATTTTTCCGAAAATCTAGCAAGCAAAAATTACCCGTTTTAGTACAAAACTCGACGTTTAAACAAATATAGCGGCCATAATACTTATTAAACATCTTAAATAAGTCATACAACCCATTCAAAAATTTAACCTCATCAATTCTTATAAAACTAAAAATTCTAGTTTTGCAATTTATCTAATTTTAACAATTTCAACTAAAAATGTACAAAACAACAACTACACTTGGTTTTGCATGGTCCAAAGGTATTAAACCATTCATTATAATATTAATAATGACATGAAACCATAATTATATTTTAATCTAAAGCATTTAATAATTTTCCAAAAACCCTAGTTAGCAAAATAACTTAATTAGGACATTTTATAAGTAATGGTTTGTAATTAACAACTAGATTAGCTTTCAACAAGACTTAAGATATTGATCCACATCAGAAAACCATGCACAATTGATCACAACCCAATTCCACAACAAAACCCTAACTAGAATTCCTTAATCATGCAATTAAACTCATCTAAAACATAATTAATCACTTAATTAATTCAGATTAAAGCAACTAGACAACAAATTTAACAAAAGCATGAGATTATACCTCCCATGTTTAAGATCAAACTCAAGATCTAGACCTCCAATTTGAAATCCTTGCACCAAGATCCATGCTAAAAGAGATGAGGGAAAATGGGTAGGAGTCAGATTGGGATTTTAGCTTGATTTTAGATGGAATTTTGGACATTTTTGAGGCCAAAATGAACTGGGATTTTGGGGGGAAATTCTGGACAGCAAGAGGGGGGGCTCGGCTGCAGGTTAGGGAAGAGGGGAGAGAGAGTGAGGTGTGGGAAAAATGATATCAAGTCAACTCAAGTCAAAGTCCACTCTCATTTAACAATTTTCTACCATTTCCTTTGTTTTTCTTTTCAAAAAAGAGGTGATTGGAGAGAGAGGGGGGGAGGGCTGTCAAGGTGGGGCCGGCCACATGGGGAGAGGGAGAGAGGGTGAGGTGTGGGTGTGTGGGTTAGGGAAAAAGATAAATGTATTACCCCAATTCCCACTAACACAACATTCACTAATTAAGTCCCTTTTCTTCGATATTTTCTAAACCGTTTTGGCAAACCATTTTGTTTCAGAAATAATATTTTACATGTCAATTTAGTGTATCATGAATTCTAAAATTGCATCAACCCATTCCTATTTGTAATTTTCCCTAATTAAATGTATTAGTGACGCTTAAAATAATATTAAAATAATTAATTTCGGAAAAATTTTCAGAAAATTTGAAATTTCACCAGTGGCTCAATAAATATCAAATACTGGCAATTATATAGCTAGAATATGTATATTTAATTTTATAATAAAGATATTTGTATTTTGATTTTTTACAAAAAACCCCTTTATTTTACCGATTTTCCGAAATTTCACCGAAACGATTTTCAAAACGTTACAATCTTCCCCCCCTTAAAGAAATTCGGTCTCTGAATTTAAATTAAAACTCCCCCCGAACACTAAAACATCTAAGCAAAACCATCAAGTCGTCGGGGCTCCGAAATCGTAAATACATGAAACAAATCGTAGCGCAGCGCATGCACATGAAAAATGAGCATCTAACTCAAAATCAAAACTCCGTCAAGCATCTCGCAATCATCGGAGTCATGGTAAAGACACAAATGTCAAATCCAATACAAAACCAATATGATATAACTCGAAACTATACACGTAAATATCAAATCTATATATGCAAATATCTGAAGGAAATACATGCCGAATCTCTTAAAGTCGCTGTGCAATGCGCATAACACTGCACAGTGGCGGACGTCTATCATAGGAAAATAACCATATACATATATATCTTTTGTTTGAAATGTACGTTCCGCCGTTTTGGGAAACAATTTAGAAGGGTTTCCTTATTTTAAACGTTTCGTGTCATATCAGACACGTAGGTAAATACTGAGACTATAGCTCGCTTTTTGGAATTCCCTTCGATAGCTATCAATGCGTGCAAAATACATTCAGGTACTGTCCTCTGACTAGTCCTGCTCAGTATGAAAACACATAGCAAATATCATAAAAACGTACTGCTCTATAAGAAATCAATCCTAAAATACGCATATGAATACTACGTGCGTCTGGTGCGCACGGAAATCAAAATCCATATACGTGCCATACAAGTGCACAGAAACAAGATCTAAGTGCATCGGGTGTGCACGAAGCATCTGTCATAGGCAACGTGTGTGCCTGACAGCAAAATCAGGTGCATCTGACATGCACGAAAAATCTCGAGTTAGAGCATCTGGTGTGCGCCAAATCGCATCTCAGAACATGCGCTCAACATGCTCGAAAATCCAAGGCAGGTGCATCTATCATGCACGAAATCATGAAATCCAATATCAAGCGCCGAACATGCGCAAAATCCAATCGGGTGCACAAGGTGCACAAAACCAATATCGAGCATCACAATCGAAATCGAAGTCCAGTGCATCTAAGTGCACAAAATGCGTATCACTGCACTGCAAGCATATGTGAACTATACCAAGTGCAAAAACCAAATCATATGCGTATATACGCACAAATCAACTCAACCGTATGAAATCCATATAATCACAAACATGAGAAACCAAGGTACGAAAACTATCTCAAGTGCAACAACTGTGCAAGAATCGTAAATACTCAGTAGGTGCAACCATGGTGCATGAAAACGATATCATGAAACTCAATCATCAAAACCAAATCATGCGAATAGATCGCTCAAAATACCAAAATCAAGTATGGCGGAATAGTCCCGCTCAAGCACATCCTCCAAGAATCTCTGGCCTGCCGGTGTGCGTAACATGACCACCCCTGGGCCCAACTCTTCTCATAATTTATTCCAGAAAGGTCCTGTCGAGGTCTCTCCCAAATCTCGTCTCTACCTAACTGTCCGGAAGTCATCGTCCTTTACTATATCTGTTTCTTGTTCCGGAACGGCTACATACTCATCGCGACTCCTTCTGGAAGGTATATCTAAGTACAATACCTCGGCATGCGTATCGCATCTCTGATGTCGGCGGAGTGGAACGTCGTCTCATCAAGACGTCGTACGAACCTTTTACTCCACTTTTCTCTAATGTCGACTGCTTCGGACTCGTCTCGTCGTGGCTGCATGAACTGAGCTCCAACGGCTATCCTCGTATCTGGAGTCTCCCAAGAAATGCATCTCACCACCTAGCATCCGAATGAAGTCGAACCATCCGATCGATTCGTCAAAACCTCATAATCCCCCAAGAGTTCAAAATCTTGGGTACAGTTTAACAGTATTGAGTACGTACCACAGCATCGATGGTCCAGCCGTAGAAAGGCAAACCCAAGCCTCACTAATGGCACCGCGGAACTGCCGCAAACCCTAAGGTTCAAAGGCTTTCACACGGTCATTAAGTCGAGTTAGGGTTTCATTCTTCTAGAGGGTCCATAGAATTGCCTGCATGTCTTTCCGAATACTTTAAACTTGGAATAATAGGTTTCTGACATTCGATCGTCTCTGTCGACTCTCAACGTCTCCGCGTGAAGTCGTCTCTAGCTGGAATCAATCTATCTGATAACCTCGCATGAGGGTAGCGAATGAAGCACATGTCCTAGTCATTCATCCTCAGTGACTAGCGACCTTCTATCATCTCTTAGTACAACTCGTCCTGCAATAGCTCCAACATCTGGGGCGATATCTCGTCGTTCGCAGCAATGACTGGCTCACTCGTCTGCACGCTGAACAGTGCCTCAATCATCATGAATAAGCAATACACCAACGGTCATCAAAATCTAGTTGGCCTCTATCATTGGCTCGATCCTATGGTACTGATCAGCACGTCCGAGAAATCTCGTAAAGGCGATCCGCCAAACGCTTGTGGCGCGAAAACACAGTAAAAAGACACATCTCCGCAATCGTGTGCCGCCGGAATTACGCCCTGGTCAGTCCTCGTTCGTGACGAGCTCATGCTGACCGTAACTCTAGCCATAGCTCTCCTTGCCCGTAATCGTGGCAGCAAACCGTAACTGGTACCAATGAGGCTAGATCAGGAATGAATAATATACTGAGCAAAGAAGTGTATATCCTAAGGCTCCATAAGTGGAGTAGCGTATCGTAAGTATGCCGTGGAACATACCACGGTACGTCACTCTACTTTAGTCACCTATTCCATCAACCAAGGGTCATCCTACGCTCCGAAGGTAAAACCTAATGCTCTGATACCAACTTTGTCACGTCCCGAAAGTACGGAACATGACCGGCACTTAAACTACGAAACGTCTCAAGGCGTACGTAATCTAAGTAAGCCGAAAAGCCAGAAATCCAAACCAAGAAAAGTAGTAGAGTGAAAAAAAACCAATTTAAATCAAGTATTTTTAATAGCATAAGCCAAATTATGCGTTTTTAAAAATATCAAATATTTCCTGAAAATTTCGGCAGAGTCTCCTTTGTAAATACTGGCTCCCAAACGGGATACAACATGAATAGTATACGAAATCAATAAAAGGCATCCCCAAGCGGGAGCTAGCTCTTCGTCAATCGACGGTCACAACCACACAAGCAATATAATATACAACGCCAAGGGCGAGGATCAAAACTCAAAAGGGAACTCAAAACAACAAGAAATCCACAGAAATATAACGCGCGACTCTAAGGTCGAAAGAATAACATCACTGGTCTCTATCTCAAAAATAAATACATGTTTGGTTGATGGAACTTCTAGATACAACAGAGTAATAATATACAAGGTATATAATGAGGGGTACGATACAAATAAACCCACTTACTAGTAAATCACCGGGAAATGGAAGTAGTGCCAGGAAAGCCGTAATGAAACCTGTACGGCAAAATCTGCAAGAAACTGTGGCACAACGAGGGTGTGTTGCCAACTCGTGAGTAGAAAAATATCTACGAACAGAAACCGCATGAACAACGCAATCCTAGATCAACGATCATAATATATCCTCAATATATATAACATGCAGCCTATAACAATGGCAAGGGTAAATATCTAACTCGAGTGAAATCCCATGTGCCCGTGTCAGTGCCTCAGGTAGCAATATATCATATGGATGAGGTATGAATGCATGAAACAGAATGCATGTGCTGAAGAAAACTGCTTTCATAAATTAGTGAGGTTTCTGTATCTTTTTAGAAAAAACGAGGTATCATAAATGAAATCAGCATAAACAGTGCCTAGCATCGACACAAAATAAATATCCACATATCTCGATATTTCTGTGTCGCAATCTCTGTACCTCAATATCTCAAATATCTCTGTATGTCTCAATCTCACTATCTAGGGCGCCGTCAATCCAAACCGGCCCCTACCATCAATCTCAAGACCACGACGGTATCCTCCGGATATCCGACGCGTCGGGTAAAATCACCGGTCGGTAGTGCTCCCTTGCCAGGCTCAACGCCATCATCTGCGATCTTCTTGCCACGGGGTACCGCACCGGGTCCACCATGTACCCGAAATGGTTCATCCGTCTCCTCGAATCGGGCCTCGAAATCCATCAGCAAACTCATGATGGACGACTCATACATCATGGGAAAACTGCGCTTTTCATTTAAAAAGAGAGAGAAGAAGTTTGTATAAGTTTTGCGGTTTTCCTCCAAATCCAGAAAATCTCATGGAAATCCGAATCCAAAACCTCAATAGCATGTAAAATAGTGAATATATGGATGAGAATCCATGAATGCGGCATAACAATGAATAATAACATGCATGAAGTAGCAAGTAATAACTATAATTTCTAAACTAGCATATAAGGCAAGTATACTAATATCATGTCTAAACTATTAGCTAACAACCTATGTCAAATGAAATAGTATTTTCTAAAGTGTTCGTGACATGGCAATTACCGATGAAGATGTGTGTGAGCCGGCAAGTAAGTGTACGTGGTACATATGCGTCATCGGTAATGGTGCTGGTGTCCTAACAGCATGATATCAACAATAGAATATGAAACATAATATAAGCATGCGATACGGAGCGAACAACAATAATGAGCGGGAGCTAAATACTAGACACAAAAATAACAATCTATATTTAATATAAATCTAGTCTAACAACTACACTAAACTAAAGGGCTAAGCTAACTAGCTACTGAAGGTAAGAAAACCGTCTAACCTCTAAGTCGATACATATACCTACATGTATATGTTAGTCGGTGATCCTGCCTCAATAATATCACATCCGATACCATATCTATAATCAGACATTTCCAAGTTAAGAGTGCGGATCAAACATCAATATATAGCTCGTACGTAAATCCGTCGTACGACATCCCCAAATCTCGGTACAGGTCAGTATCACATTCATCAATTTAATCATTTGGTATCCTCTTTATCAAATATCATAATCCGGGGTACTGATCTACGTCTAGTATAATACTAATATCATCAATCTAATCATGATCTGACTGCTGATCTACAGCCTCATACAAACCGATATCATCATCATATATCGTCATAAAGAGGTATACATCGCCTAATGCGACCTATTATGAATATCTTAATATATCTTATCTCATATCACGATCACATGTCAACCATTCAATGTATAACACTATTCACATGTATCGTCGTCCCAAGATCCGCTTTAACATCAGGACGTATCACAAGTACGAATCCTGCCATATCACCGTTCTCAAGGTCTCAATCAAATCTTATCGACTCATCTCAAATCCCAAATACTATCCTCAAATCCAGTATGTGAACACATAGTCCCATACCCATGTGAACACATAAATACATATTCCGGTATAAGCACAAATGAAAGAAGAATGTATGCAAGTATGGGTGTGTGTGTGTGTGTGGTGCAACCACTGCTCTAGGGTTTCGCAACACTAAACCTATCCAATCACACCTAAAATCTGTCTTTATCATCAATAAACTCAACAATATAATCAATATATATGTGTGTGTATACGTATTCGTATACATCACCACGAACTGCGGGGGTGCTATACGTCATCCACCCGACTTCTCCCCGTAGATATAACTCTACTCACCTGGTCCTCGCTCGCCGGTGCCGACGTCGCTACGCGCTTGCTTGTCGTCTCGAAGTCCACATGGGGTACCTATATATCATAACGCACCGTATTGCATTAAAACCAAATTCGAAATCGAAACGGCATACGAAAATCAAATCGGCACGCGTGTCATGCATAGGTCAAAACCTATCGCCTACGCATGCAAGAATAGCCAAACCAACTCTCGATGTCGATGTACAAACGTCAAACCATCGAGAAAACCCAAACACACTCATTTGCGCATTCACGAACACTAATTATAATATAAAATAGGTTAAAATTTACAAAAACCCCAAACTCACTTTAAAAGCCATTTTTCCGAAAATCTAGCAAGCAAAAATTACCCGTTTTAGTACAAAACTCGACGTTTAAACAAATCTAGCGGCCATAATACTTATTAAATATCTTAAATAGGTCATACAACCCATTCAAAATTTTAACCTCATCAATTCTTATAAAACTAAAAGTTCTAGTTTTGCAATTTATCTAATTTTAACAATTTCAACTAAAAATGCACAAAACAACAACTACACTTGGTTTTGCATGGTCCAAAGGCATTAAGCTACTCATTATAATATTAATAATGACATGAAACCATAATTATATTTTAATCTAAAGCATTTAATAATTTTCCAAAAGCCCTAGTTAGCAAAATAACTTAATTAGGACATTTTATAAGTAATGGTTTGTAATTAACAACTAGATTAGTTTTCAACAAGATTTAAGATGTTAATCCACATCACCAAACCATGCACAATTGATCACAACCCAATTCCACAACAAAACCCTAACTAGAATTCCTTAATCATGCACTTAAACTCATCTAAAACCTAATTAATCACTTAATTAACTTAGATTAAAGCAACTAGACAATAAATTTAACAAAAGCATGAGATTATACCTCCCATGTTTGAGATCAAACTCAAGATCTAGACCTCCAATTTAAAATCCTTGCACCAAGATCCATGCTAAAAGAGATGAGGGAAAATGGGTAGGAGTCGGATTGGGATTTTAGCTTCATTTTAGATGGAATTTAGGACATTTTTGAGGCCAAAATGAAGTGGGATTTTGGGGGGAAATTCTGGACAGCAAGAGGGGGGGCTCGGCTGCAGGTTAGGGAAGAGGGGAGAGACAGTGAGGTGGGGGGGAAATGATATCAAGTCAACCGAAGTCAAAGTCCACTCTCATTTAACAATTTTCTACCATTTCCTTTGTTTTTCTTTTCAAAAAAGAGGTGATTGAAGAGAGAGGGGGGGGAAGGCTGTCAAGGTGGGGCCAGCCACATGGGAAGAGGGAGAGAGGGTGAGGTGTGGGTGTGTGGGTTAGGAAAAAAGATAAATGTATTACCCCAATTCCCACTAACACAACATTCACTAATTAAGTCCTTTTTCTTCGATATTTTCTAAACTGTTTTGGCTAACCATTTCGTTTCAGAAATAATATTTTACATGTCAGTTTAGTGTGTCATGAATTCTAAAATTGTATCAACCCATTCCAATTTGTAATTTTCCCTAATTAAATGTATTAGTGACGCTTAAAATAATATTAAAATAATTAATTTCGGAAAAATTTTCAGAAAATTTGAAATTTCACCAGTGGCTCAATAAACATCAAATACTAGCAATTACATAGCTAGAATATGTATATTTAATTTTATAATAAAGATATTTGTATTTTGACTTTTTACAAAAAACCCTCTTATTTTACCGATTTTCCGAAATTTCACCGAAACGATTTTCAAAACGTTACAGTCCTCCAGCTTGACCTCGGCAGCCACGGCGGCCTCGCGGTACCGGGCGAACACCTATTTCTCGGCCTCCACCCCGCCCTCCAGGGCGACAACACTCGCCATCACCGCTTCCAGCTCCCGCTTGGAGCTCTCTGCCAGCGAGGCAAACTGGCCCGCAGCCTTCATCGCCGGGGCTATCACCTCGGCCTCCATGCGTAAGGCAAGGGCAACGTGCTGGAGAACCTGAAAATAGGAAAGAGATCAAAAAGGCGAAGGGTCACCGAATCTCACAAAAATCCAAACACTTACCTGCACGGACTCCTGGACGATGGACGCCATCTGGGCCCTGAAGGTCCCCTCGGGGACCCTACCCCCCGCCGATTTTTCTATTCACCGCGAACTGGAGTCCCCCTCCTCCACCATGATCGGCGAGGGAGGGCCCCGGGAAGACCTCCGGGAACCCCTCTTGAGTGGCTCCGATGGAGAGCCGATCTTCTCCTCCGAGACCGGGTCCTCCAGAATCCGAGCCCGCTTCCGGCCCGACGCTCAGCTAGGCCCCGGGGCGGGATCCGCCCCCGAACGCTCACGGGACGCGACCACCGGAGGAGAAGGAGCCGGGGCGGGCTTCGAGCGGGAAGAGCCGGCGCCTCCAGCCTTCGTGACCCTCCTCGACTGGCGCATGGAGGCTCGGAGCTCGTCCATATCCATGGGTCCTGCACAAAACCAAATGCAAAGAAATCAGCGACACAAGCAATATACAAGCCAAAAAGCAAGCCTAACTTACCGACGAACTCAACGGGGCTGAGCCCGGCCCAACCCAGGACCCTCTCTGACAGCAGCACGTCAAATCGGGGGATGGGCTCCCACGACGCCACTCTCACCGCGACGGGGTCATCGGACTGGGTCCCCGGCAAGCATTTTTCCCTCGACCACTTGGTAGGCACGGACCAGTCCTCGCCTTCGGGAGGGGAAACGAAGAAGAACTTCTTCTTCCAGTCGTGAATGGAAGAAGGCAGGGCCACAACCCCTGTTCCGGCGGTGCCCCCTGTCGCTTTCTAAAAGAGAGATAGACCTACCTCGGGTCACCTGCTAGACCCCCAGGATGAATTTTGAAAATGAGGGAAGAATCAAGGAGGGAGAGGCTGAAGGGAACCGCCTGTAACTTCAGGTGGATCAGGAACCCAAGGAGAATCCTCCATGAGTTCGGCACTAACTGGCCAGGGGCTAACCCGAAGAAGTTCAGCGCTTCGACGACCTCGGGAGAGAAGGGCAGGCGCATTCCACCCCAAAAAGCTTCCAAGTACAGGGCGATCTCCCTACCCCGTACTTGGTCTGCCCTCTCTCCCTCCTTGGCCAGACGAAGCGTATAACGTGAGGGGATGTGGAAGCGAGCCCGAGCATTGGCGAGCTCGTCCTCATGCCTTACCCAACACGACGCGCCGGGGCAGCCTCTACCGCCTCCTCCCTGGGGGCTGCCCCCGCCGCACGATCCCGGGAAGAGAATCCGACCCCTGCTCCCCGGGAAGACTCAGGCTCAACTAAAGGGTCCCTAGAACCTACTCCTACGACATCTACAGATTCCACGAAAGAAGACATCTAACCTGGAGAAGAGGGGTCCTCGGGAAACGAAAGCAGAATAAGGAAGACGAGCGCCGAGCAACCAGGGCTTATAGCGAGGAAATATGAAGGAGTAGGGACCCTGGAGTAGGCCCCACCCCTATTTGTCTCCACGATCGCCTTCATCCGAGGGCGCCCTTCATCTCCCGCCAAAACGCCTCCTCACGTCCAACGGCTCCGATTGCTCAACTTGTCATTCCCACACTGGACAGCACCCCATCAGACGCCGCAGGTCTGCACACGTCGCGTCGGCCAACCGACGCTTAACACGTGGACCATCGCTTTAGTGACAGGATGCACAAACCAGCGCACCTTCCTTAAATGCAGAGATCTCGCCCTGATTCGCAGGCAGAAAAGACAGCTGACAGCCCGGGGACGCGTCCCGACGAAACCTTAGGAGGGAGCTCACCTCGGGCAGCGCGGCAGTCCACTCCTGACCCGACCCACTAGCTGGTCGGGACAAGAGTGGGGGCTAATGATGATGATCAATATTGGCGATCTCCAAGATCAGGACACGTGGCAGATGACGTGTCCCAGAACTCAGAAGAAAGGGCCTACAGGGGCCGACCAGGCCACCCCTATACCCAACCTGCTAGCACAAGCCGGCTCTCCTCAGAGCCCCCTAAAAATTGGCCTCCTCGGCCTCTCAGCTCGCCCCGAGCTACCACAGGACCAAGACTCCTCAGCCCTCTTGCTCATCCCCTGTTCCCCGCCGAACACAGGGATCCGACCGCGTAGGTTCGTCTTGTCTGAAATTCGAAGGCAGATGCTAATTGGTGCTATCCGTCCACCTCTCTAAAGATGCCAAGTTGATTTATGGCACCATGTATCGAAGGTTTAAACGGATGCGGCCGATATAGCAGACTTCGTCAGATTCCACCTCGTTTGAGGGGTTTTTGATTGTGAGGACGCTTTTCCCTGCAGGCGCAAGCCCCTGCAGTTAATTACGCTACAGCATCGCGGTAACAACTTTCTCCTTCTCCAGATGGTCACTTTGTGTCGTGGGTGTTTGTTTTGTTTTTGGTTGCCCGTGGATTGTATACGGAGACTAATGTATGTTGTCGCCCGTAGGGCGTGGATTAGTCCAAATCCGTATCTTCTTAGATTTGGGTTTGGGGTTGGGGTTTTAAGAATACGTTAGCCTCATTTGAGACTAAGATTAACTTAAACGTTTGTTAAGGATACGTTAGTCTCATTTTAGACTAAGATCAACTTAACGGGATCATTTAGATCCAACAAAAGAGCATTTGGGCTCTATTGTTTAGTTTAGGGACATTGTGGTCAGTTAGTTTAAGGACATTACGGTCCAATGTTAGTTTAAGAACGTCTCGGTCCAGGTTAAGGACATCGTAGTCCATGAGTTTAAGGACCCCACAGTCCGTTGTTTAAAAACATTGTAGTCTATGAAGTTTAAGGACACCGCAGTCCGTAGTTTAAAGACATCGTAGTCTATGAAGTTTAAGGACATCGTAGTCCGTAGTTTAAAGACATCGTAGTCTATGAAGTTTAAGGACATCGTAGTCCATGAGTTTAAGGACTGCACAGTCTGTAGTTTAAAGACATCGTAGTCTATAAGATGTGTGGTTGTCGGGACCCGTAACCTCTCTGAAGACGTTGAAGGATTACAACGACAGATATCAGAGGAGTAAAGAGATGTACCCTCGAACCGGTATGAGTTGGTTGAAAGATCTGTAGTCCAGTTTGGGACTGAGATCTGTTAAATATTCTTGAATAGATGGGCTCAGTTCAATATAAGTTGAGGACTTATGGCCAATATTGGGCTAAGTCCAATAAGATTAAAATGCTTAACATTTTATTGTTCTGGACTGTTGAGCCATTATTTGGGCTTGGCCCTTTTAATAATGCTGAGCATTAGATCTTGACATTTTTTTTGTCTTGTATTGAATGCATAGCATTCATCAGAACAATGTGTGTTCTGACAGCGCGCTACGTAGCGCGCCAGACGCTTTGCGCCAATTAGAGAGCGCATTGCGCTTCTACCAAGTAGCGCACACGAAAAGGACACGTGTCGCGCTTGGCACTAAGCGCCAGATTATGAGCGCTGAGCGCTAGTTTATGAGCGCATTGCGCTAGTTCAGTGGCGCACAAGTGAGTGACATGTGGCGCGCTTAGCGCTGAGCGCCAGCCCATGAGCACAGTGCGCTTTTTCAGAAGCGCAAAGCGCAAGCTGCATACGTGGTTGACACGTGGCACGTTTTGGCGCTGAGCGCCGGTCCAAGGAGCGCAGAAGCGCAGTTCAAGAGTGCAAGGCACTTTTCAATAGCGCAAAGCGCATTTGATCAAATTTATGATCTGTGAATAAACTTATGTTCTTTTTAAAGGAGGCTTTACCTCAAGTTTCAAGAACAACAGTTCTTACTTTTGAAAGGGCTTTGCCTTTGTAGATCATTGATCTGTAATTGAAGTAAATACTTCTTTTGTTTTTATGATGAGATCTTTGGATCTCTTTTTATAAAAGACCTTGGTATTTCATAGATCTATGATCTCTTAAGAAGATAATTCTTCTGTTTTAATGTGATAATTTCATCTCTTTGTTCAAGAACCATTCTTTTTACCTTGAAGAAATGATCTTCTTTCAAGAGCTTGCCCTCTTTCTTTTGAGTTTTCTCAAAATTTGTAGGGGGGTTTCTTTATATCAGACTTGAAGTCTTGGGGCCTTTATATAGGGCAAATTGATTTGTTAAATCGGTTAAAGAGATCTTTCTCTGATTGATTTGGGGATGTTTCCCCACCGTTGGATCTTTGATCAAAGGGCTTCTGTTTTACAGAAGACAATCTTCTTGTTTTTAACAAGATTGGAAAAATCTTTCCATAACAGAATTTTAATTCTGATTAAAGATTTATCATTATTATTAGATCTTTTGATCTAAGAGTGGGGAATTTTTTAATTCCAGCGCTGGTGCACCCGTGCTTTGCACGTGGTGCGTTGCTCAGAGCGCAGCGTACTTTGCGCTAGCGCACCTACGTTTGACACGTGGTGCGCAGCGAAGAGCGCAGCGCAGTCTGCGTTAACGCACCCGTGTTTGACACATGGCGCACAGCACGCCTAGCGCTAGATCTGAAGCGTTGCTTTAATTTTTGAATTTTGAATTTTAAAACAGAGCTTTGCTCTGATTGGGGGTGCGTTGCCTAGGGCGCAGCGCACCTGGCACTAGAGCATCTGTGTTTGACACGTGGTGCGCAGCGCGCCTGGCGCTGAGTCTGAAGCGTTGCTTCAATTTTTGAATTTTGAATTTTAAAACAGAGCTTTGCTCTGATTGGGGGAAACAAATGCGTCGCTTCATTTCAAATCTAGGGATTTGAACAGAACTTTGCTTTGATTGGGGAAACAAATGCCCCATACCGTTGCGCTTACGTGGCCCATACGTGAGTGCGGTGGTGGCAGTATCTCAGTCGTTGGATCAACTTTTGGAAGTTGAAACGGCTCTCAATGCCTATAAATAGGGCCTTTGGCCCTCTGAGATGACCATTATTTATCTCCTTCTTATTTTTCTTGAGAATTCCATTCTCCCACAGAGCATAGCTCTCTTGTTTAAGAACTTTTTAAGAGTTAAAACTCTGTCAGAACTTAGGTAAAGTTTAAAACTTTCAATAAATTAGGGTTTTACCCATTAACAGAGCCTTGCTCTTTATAGATCTTTGATCTAAAGAAGACCCATTTAGGGTTTCAATAATAGAGCTTTGCTCTCTTCAGATCATGAACCTATAGATCTAAGGAGATCTTTTCTTGGGGTTTCCTAGCCCATGAACAGAGCTTTTCTCTTTTGAATCATGTTGATTTGTTAATTTTTGATGAAGAACTCTTAAGAGTTTGTTCATGGATCTTGAAGATCCCAGAATTTTTTTTAATTCATAAAAGTTAATTTTAGTTAATTCTTTTCTGATGGAATTTTCCATCATCATTACAGAGCCAGGCTCTTGACATTCTCGGGGAATCTCTTTAAATTCCTGTCATAATTGACTTTGACAGGTGTCATTCCTGTTTGTAGAACATTGCTCTCGAGGAGTTTAACTCTTCGACCCGAAGGGTCGCTTATCAAATGAGATTCCCTTTCCAGGATTTCTCACAAATTCGAATTTATTAAGTGTCATAATTAGGATTTGTTTTCTCCATGGGGATATCAAGAGTCGTTTAAATTCCGTATCTGTTTTTCTCCATTACTGATCTTCTAATGATGTTTCTTTTCAGGCACTATGGCTGTTCATTTATACAGTCTGCACGAGTTCATCTCTTATCAGGATATTCGCGTACAAGGCCGTCGCCAAAACCAAGAGTTTATAGATGTCCAATGTGCGGAGGTTATGGATCGTCTGCATGCACGCGTCGGTTGGCTTCTTCCTCGCCATTCCGCTCTCTTGAAAATCGTGGTGGGAGCAATTTGGAGAGCACTTCCTGGGTTTCACGAGGCCATGCCGCTTAATGCGCTGGATGATGCCGAAGACAAGGTGCATTCAGTGTACCTGTCGGGGCTGATCTCGAAGAAGCGGCGAGATAACCCCATCGATATTCTGCATCAGGTTTTCCAACAGACGACGATAATTTCTTCGTATCGAAGGGAGGGGGACATTGGCAAGGATCTCGACACTCGTGAGCGCGAGAGAATGCACACGAGAATGGTCAGAAAGGCTAGAAAGATTCTAGACGGCCTCACTTTTGAATTCCTCAATCCATACCCTGGATCTGAGGTTTTACCATTGTAATCATTTTGATGATGTTTTCGTTTACTGTTTTTATAATTGTAAGAATTTTTTCGAAGTATGAATGGCAAATTCTTCATTTCAGCGTGTTTTATTTTATGTACTAAATCTTTTGCACATGCATGAACGGGTATGCTTCGCACGCTTTATCAAATGCGAATCAAATGTTCTCTTTGTCGCTTTCTTCTCTTTTCTTCGTTGCCGGCATATTACCTTAGTAAGCATAGCTGGCAGATGATAGAGGGAGCATCTTGTCTTGGCTTCTTCGAGGGGTAGTGATAGCTTAGGAAGCAAGTTCATATCTGTTGCCTAAGACTTTTCAACTTCATGAGCCATGAGGGTCTCATAAAGACTTTTCTCCCTACGAGTCGTGAGGATCTCGTAGGTGTATTTTCTCCTTAGGAGTCGTGAGGATTCCTAAGTGTGTTTTCCCTTATAAGTCGTAAGGATCTTATAAGAGAGTTTTCTTCCTTACGAATCGAGAGGACCCGTAAGTGTTTAATGAGATTGACGTTATCCACATTTCACGGCGTCATTGGGTGACGTATTTCCGCGACGGGGTCATGTGGATGACGTATTTCCGAAACGGGGTCATGTGGATGACGTATTTCCGAGATGGGGTCATATGGATGACGTATTTCCGCGACGGGGTCATGTGGATGACGTATTTCCGCGACGGGGTCATGTGGATGATGTATTTCCGCGACGGGGTCATGTGGATGACATATTTCCGCAACGAGGTCATGTGGATGACGTATTTCCATGACGGGGTCATATGGATGACGTATTTCCGTGACGGGGTCATGTAGATGACGTATTTCCGAGACGGGGTCATGTGGATGACGTATTTCCGCGACGGGGTCATGTGGATGACGTATTTCCTTGACGGGGTCATGTAGATGACGTATTTCCGAGACGGGGTCATGTGGATGACGTATTTCCGAGACGGGGTCATGTGGATGACTTATTTCCGAAACGGGGTCATGTAGATGACGTATTTCTGAGACGGGGTCATGTGGATAACGTATTTCCGCGACGGGATCATGTGGATGACGTATTTCCGCGACGGGTCATGTGGATGACGTATTTCCGAACGGGGTCATGTGGATGACGTATTTTCAAACGGGGTCATGTAGATGACGTATTTCCGAGACGGGGTCATGTGGATGACGTATTTCCGAGACGGGGTCATGTGGATGACGTATTTCCGAAACGGGGTCATGTGGATGATGTATTTCCGAGACGGGGTCATTTGGATGACGTATTTCCGAAACGGGGTCATGTAGATGACGTATTTCCTAGACGGGGTCATGTGGATGACGTATTTCCGAAACGGGGTCATTTAGATGACGTATTTCCGAGACGGGGTCATGTGGATGACGTATTTCTAAAACGGGGTCACGTGGATGACGTGTTTCCTCGACGGGGTCATATAAATGACGTATTTCTGAGACGGGGTCATATGGATGACGTATTTCCGTGACGGGGTCATGTGGATGATGTATTTCCGAAACGGGGTCATGTAGATGACGTATTTCCGAGACGAGGTCATGTGGATGACGTATTTCCGAGACGGGGTCATGTGGATGATGTATTTCCGAGACGGGGTCATGTGGATGACGTATTTCCGAACGGGGTCATGTGAATGACGTATTTCCGAACGGGGTCATGTGGATGACGTATTTCCGAAACGGGGTTATGTGGATGACGTATTTCCGCGACGGGGTCATGTGGATGACGTATTTCTGAGACAGGATCATGTGGATGACGTATTTCCGAGACGGGGTCATGTGGATGACGTTGCGTCTGTTGTAATGAGACGAATATCGAAATGCGTCTGTTGTAATGAGACGAATATCGAAATGGTCTCTAGGTTGTCTGTGAACCGTTGAGATTTGGCTTCTTCTGATGGAGCCTGGGAAGGGAAGGTGTGATTCCTTCTTTGTTTGCGCATAGGGATTGACGTGATATCATCTATAGGGCATAAATTGCATTTTTTTTATTTCCGTGATGCTCTATCATTTCAGCTTTTATATCGCGAAAATCGTGATTCCCCAATCATTTCGGCTATTTTTCGCGGTGCCCAATCATTTTGGTTATTTATTTTATTTTTACTCGCTGTTTTTTATTGCGAGTTGCCCAATCATTTCGGCTATTTTGCATGCATATATTTTTTTTACTTGCTGATTTTGTTGCAAGTTGCCCCATCATTTCGGCTATTTCGTATGCATGTGTGGCTCGCTAGCTTCTCCCTGCAAGCATAGAATTAGACACCGATTTCGGCATCAGCACCGCTACAACTGGGATATTGCCATGAGCGAATCATCATTTTTCTCTGTCGATGTCGAACAAAGGTGGCTTAGTAGACAGGGTGAGGATCCTGTCGACTAAGGCTTTTGACTTCATGAGCCGTAAGGGTCTCATAAAGGTTTTTCTCCCTACGAGTCGTGAGGATCTCGTAGGTGCGTTTTCTCCTTAGGAATCATGAGGACTCCTAAGTGTATGGCTTCTCGTAAGTCGTAAGGATCTTACAAGAGTATTTTCTCCTCATAAGTCGAGAGGGCTTGCAAGGGGGTTCACCGTGTAAACATATCCTTAGTTACGGATGGGACTTTGTTAGGGAAATGTTTATTCACGTCCGTGGATTGTATACAAGGGTCAATACTGAACCGCTTGTAGGGCAATATTGGAGGTTGTGGTGTCCGCTTAAGAACAGTTTCAGATCCCTGTAGCTTAAAACTTTTGAATCTTATGAGCCATGAGGGTCCCATAAGAAGGTTCTCCTTACGAGTCGTGAGGATCTCGCAAGTGTAATTTCTCCTTAGGAATCGTGAGGATCCCTAAGTGTGTTGCTCCCTTGTGAGTCGTAAGGATATCATGCAGGTGGTTTCTCCTTACAAAGTCGAGAGGACCTTGCAAGTGTCTTTTAACAAGATTGCGTCCTTTCGGGTTTTCACAAAACTCGCCGGTAGCCCTGCTGTTTTTACTCACGGAGCCCTTTCGGGTTTTCATCCGTGCCCATTTTGCTTATGGACATACCATTTTTTTGTCTCTTTTTTTTATTCTTTTTTTTTGTATCAGCTCTGGGATGCTGCAATCCACCGTAGTTTATCGACATCTCGGTCAACAGCTAGTTTTAGGACATAGTGGTCCATCGTTAGTTTAAGGACGTTTCAGTCCGTTGTTTGTTTAAGGACGTTTCGGTCCGTCTTTAGTTTAAGGACATTTCGGTCCATTGTTAGTTTAAGGACGTTTCGGTCCGTTGTTAGTTACTACTTACAGAGTTTGAGCTTAGGAAGATAGCGAGCGGACATAGTCGTCGCCATCTATCGTTGACCTAGGCCGTGACTCGTCAGGTGTAGTATTTCTTTAGGAAGCGACCGTTTATTAGCCTAAAAGGTCTTTCACCATGCATGTCCATGAGTAGGTAGGCTCTACCTTGGTAAACTTTGTCGACGATATACGGGCCTTCATAGTTCGGCTCGAATTTCTCCCGTTTGGCACGATTGGGGATCATAGGTCTTTTGACCACTAGCACGAGTTCGCCTTGGCGGAATGTTCTCGGCCTAGTCAATCTTTCGTATGAGCGCGTCATTTTTTCTTTATAAGCCTCCAGATTTTGTTGCGCTATGAGCCGGGTTTCATCAAGGGCATCGAGCTCCTCAAGCCGAAGGTGAGTATTCTCTTCGTCCGTTAGCTCGTAATGAACTGCCACTCATAGAGAGGGTAACTCTATCTCGAGGGGGAGTACCGCCTCTGTACCGAATACCAATGCGTACGGAGTTGTGTTCGTGGCCGTTTTGAGCGTAGTTCGATATGCCCAGAGAGTTTCATGCAGTCTCTCGTGCCAGTCCTTCTTATTTTGGGACACCGTCTTTTTTTACGATTTTCGTCAAGGTCTTGTTGAAAGCCTCAGCTAGACCGTTAGCTCGGGGATTATAGACTGAAGAGTATCTCCAGTCTATGTTATGCTGTTGTGCGAAGCGGCTGATCTTGTGGCTTCTGTAGGCTGGCCCGTTATCGAAAATGATCCGTCGCGAAGTGCCAAACCGATAAATGACGTGTTTCTTGAAGAAATGGAGGATATTCTCCGTCTTCACTTCTCTCAGCGGTACTGCTTCTGCCCATTTGGAGAAATAATCAGTTGTTGCCAAAATGAATCGATGTCCTCTGGACGATGCCGGTTCGATGGGGCCGATTATGTCGGTTCCCCATATTTCGAACGACCAGCTAGCCACCGTTGGATGCAGCGGATTTGGATGTTGATGGATAAAATCCCCGTGAATTTGGCACGAGTGGCTTTGCTTCGCGTATTCGAGGCAGTCCTGTATCATTGTGGGCCAATAATAACCCATCCGTTTGATCTTCAGCTTCATCTTCGGCCCGGCTTGGTGAGAACTGCAGAGTCCGTCGTGAGTTTCTTGGACGACTCTCTTTGCCTCTTCAGGTCCCAGGCATCTTAGCCACAGAGAATCATATGAACTCTTATATAAAGTCTCATTGACGAAAGCAAAAGACAGAGCTCGTTTCATGAGCTGATGTTTTGAGGACGCATCTTCAGGTGTTCGACGGGATTTGAAGTAATCTATAAAGACTTCTCTCCAATCCGCAACTTCTTCCTGGGCTTTTATTTGTAGAGTCGTTTACTCGGTCTCTCCCTTTTCTTCGGACGACTCCGGATATATTTCTGCCGGTCAGAGAACCCGACGGCTTTGCACAACGATCCTCACGTCATCGAGGTTTTCGTCAACCAGTTCTTTAGCGAGCTTGGCTAATGCATCCGCTTTGCTATTTTCCGCACGCGGTATGCTTTCCAAGGTGTAGGAAGGAATTTGAATCAGCATTCATTGTACTCTTTCGCCGTATTTTACCAACTCAGGCTTGCATTTCTAATAGTCGCTGTTTACCTGACTGACGATCAGTTGGGAGTCTCCGTATATGAGGAGGTTTTCAATTCCCATGTCGATGGAGATATCGAGACCTGCTTTCAAAGTTTCGTATTCGGCTTCATTGTTCGTCCTCGGCTCTGTTAAGGAGAAAGCAAAGCGCATTATCCCTCCTTATGGAGTTACGAAGATGAGGCCTACACCCGATTTGATTATAGGGGTGCTTTGTTTGCGCTTCTTCATGGAAGACGCCCCATCAAAATAGAATTCCCACCAGGTATCACCACTGTCGATCGTGTCAGACGCATGTTCGTCTGGCAGTTCGCAATTCAAAGGAGAATCAGCAGGTATCGGGTGCTCAGCGAGGAAGTCGGCGATGGCCTGGCCTTTCACTGCCTTAAGAGGCCGATAAGTTATCGAGAACTCCAATAAGAGCAGGGCCCATTTAGCGAGCCGCCCTGTTAATATGGCTTTTGACATCAAATACTTGAGAGGATCCACTTTTGATATGAGATGGACCTCGTGCGCCAACGCGTAGTGTCTGAGCTTCGTTATTGCAAAGATTAACGCCAAGCAGTGTTTCTCGATGGGGGAGTAATTGCTTTCTGCCCCCAGGAGAACCCGACTCAAATAGTAGAGGGCTCTCTCCTTCCCTTGGTCGTTCTCTTGTGCCCATAGCGCGCCTAAAGAACCTTCAAGGGATGTTGTGTACAAGACGAGAGGTTTTCCTTTAACGGGAGCGACCAGTATTCGAGGATTCTGCAGGTACTGCTTGATTTCGTCCAGTGTGTTTTGGCATTTGCGATCCCAGACGAAGGGGGTTCCCTTCTTCATCAGGTGACTGTAAGGACGGCACTTGCCTGAGAGATTGGCAATAAATCGCCGGATATACGCGAACTTTCCTTGGAAAGATCGCAGCTGCTTAAGAGTCCTTGGCGGAGGCATTTCCATAATCGCCTTGATCTTCGACGGGTCTATCTCGATGCCTCGGTGTCGGACGATGAATCCCAGGAACTTACCTGAGGAAACTCAGAATGCGCACTTAAGAGGGTTCATCTTCAAGTTGTATTGCCGAAGGCGTTGAAATACGATCTTCAGATGCTCTAAATGTTCCTCGTATGATTTGCTTTTCACCACAAGGTCGTCGATATAGCATTCGACGATTTCATGTATGAGGTCATCGAAGATCTTCGTCATGGCCCTCTGATAGGTGGCACTAGCGTTCTTTAGACCGAAGGGCATCACCTTATAGCAGAATATGCCCAAAGAGGACTGGAAAGCGGTGTGCTTCTGGTCTTCGGGATGCATCTTTATATGATTGTACCCTGACGAGCCGTCCATGAAGGAGAAAACATCATGAGTGGACGTATTGTCTATCATCAGCTCAGTGACTGGTACTGGAAAGTCGTCCTTTGGGCAAGCTTTGTTGAGATCCCGAAAGTCCACACATATGCGCACTATCCCATTTTTCTTCATCACCGGGACGATATTAGTGATCCAGTCAGGATACTGAACCTCTTGGATAAAACCGGAGTTGATTAGCTTCTTGACCTCGGCGTTGATGCTCATCTCAAGCTCGAGCTGCATTCTTCTTGGCGCTTGTTTGATCGGCTTGACGTCCGGAGATATCGCCAATTTGTGCACAGCAATCTCTGGATCTAATCCTGGCATCTCGGAATAGTTCCATGCGAAGCAATCTTCATGTTGCATGAGCACGTCCTTTAGTGTAGCCACCCTTTCTTCAAACAAAAGCTCACTGAAGAACGTCGGCCGCGGGTCACTTGCCGTCCCCAAATCATTTTTTTTAAGGTTATCTACAGTAGTATATATTCCATCTTCCAGCTCTTTTGGTGCCGGTGGAAATTCCGTGATTACCTCGCCATCATCATTTTCGAAGCACCAGGGGAGTTCGTCCATATCCTCGAGTTCCTCTTCCGACAACGTTATCACGTGACAGGTACGAGATCGCTTCCAAGACCGATGTTGATCTTGTTCCACTCTCGAGGCTTTGGGTTCATGTTTCTGCGGCGGGGTTATTCTCCAACCGCTGGATAGAGCGAACCTGCCTTGTTGATATTGGTCTTCGACCCAATTCTTGAATGTGAAGCGGTCTTCAATAGGATGTCCTATGGCCCTGTGATAGGAGCAATAGTCCGAGTGAAAGGCTTCGCCTGCTTGCTCGGGGTGCTTGGACTCCGGGAGGGAAATCATTTGATGTTTTATGGTAAGATCAAGTATCTTCTGTGTTTTGTCCTGGGGAAAAGAGTATGCTCGACCCATCTTCTTTATAAGAGACGAATCTGAATTGCTCGATTCCCGATCGTGTGGCTTCTAAGTCCCACTTTGTCGCTGTCCAACGTCTTTCCCGCTCTTTGGTTTGTTTCTGCCTCTGCGTCGGGCCTTTTGTACAACGGGTTGGTAAGGAGGAGCATTTTCATTTTTCGCAGCCTATTGAAGGAGGCGTTGCGTCCTGGCTTTCTCGTAGATGACCATTTCGCGATTATGGTCGTCTCGAACCTTTTGACCCGCTTCCCTTATAAGCTTGTCCATTTGTTCTTCGAACGGCGGACTGGGCATTTTCACGGCGGGAGCTCTTTCTGGTTCAGGGTTAGTATCTTCCCACAGAGCATCTCCTTCTTCATCAAAGTCATGTATGACGTAGCAGTCGCGGAGCAGCTCCCATTTCTTGGATTGAACATACCCAAGCCCGGTCATTTCCATTCTCCCGTTGGGCAACTTTCGTTGAGTTCCAGGAACGTTCCAGATCCTGTTATAGAATCGTGCTTGTCGCGCAGTTTGTTTAAGGGGTACACCTTGGTGTCTCAAGAGTCTCCTTAGTCCGTTTATGTAATATCTGGGCAAATGGATGGGCTGGAGCCTGTCAAGTGTAGAATCCGCGCCATGCCAAATTTCTTTTTCCACTTTGGTTTCCCCGGATCGGTAGAATAGGATCGCCTTTTCACCTTTTCACGTGGAAGGGACGTAGAATGTCTGTAGTTCTTCCACACTATAGGTATCAAGCGCGTCTAGTTCTTTATGATACTTTGGACAGAACCATGGCAACTTGTAAACTTTGATCTTCATCGGCGAAGGTTTGTATTGATGGCCGAGCAGAGAATATGGCATTGACCTCATCTTCCGAGTCGCTGCCGAAGATCAACATAGGAGTGGACGGTCCCAGCTTGTTGTACTAGGGCGGACCTGAATAAACTATTTCTTCCTCCTCCTCGGTATCACTCCCGAAGACCGGAATAGTGGTGATAGCTTTGTTCTTCGGTTTATGACATCTTTCCGTGTCCTCAAAATCTGGTAAGAAGTATTTTGCATCTTCGTACTTGCGGACTTCGTTCATGGAGAACGGGTTTAGTTCTCCTGTCACAGTATACTCGAGACCATTCTTAAAATATTTCATACACTGATGTTGTGTAGAGGGGATGATATTGTACTCGTGTAACCAGGGCCGGCCGAGCAAAGCATTGTAGCATGTCTTGGAGTCAATGGCGTGGAACTTGATATCAGTGATGAGCAGCCCAAAGCGTAACGTCAGTATCACGGATCCAAGCGTCCGTGATGACTGGGAATCAAATCCGGAGATGGTGATTTTATCGCGAGCAAGGTGTTGAACGCTTATGCATATCTCCTTTAGCACCCTTACGTTAAGGAGATTGACGGAGGACCCATTGTCGACCAGGATTTTACCTATCTTGATGTCATGACAGTATCCGGAGACATATAGGGGGCGGTTGTGCTCGCATGTCCCAAGGAGGAGATCTTCATCGCCGAAAGTGATATCGGCTGTGTGTACTTCTTCCAGCTCGTCCTTCATCTTTTCTTCGGCGAGGAAAGCTTGGAATTGCTCGGGCTCTTGCAGTTCCCTGATTAAAGAATCTCTCGCCTCTTTAGATAACAGAAGGGCGTCGAGAACGCTTAGCTGCGAGGGTATCTTCCTTAAGTGTGCCAGAATGTTGTAGTCCACCTTACTTTTCTTTGGCGGGTCCTTGGCTGTCAGCTTTTCGACGGCTTGGTCATCAAGGATGATATCCTCAGAGAACTTTTCTTTCCCCTTATCCTTTCTATTTGACCCACTGTTCGAGGGCCCAAGATTCTTTTCGGGCAGCGTACGGTTGCGCAGCTGAATATTTTCACAGGTCTTTGGTTCTTCCTCTTTTCCCAAGGTGGACTCTTTAAAGAGAGGGCCAAGAGCCATTTCTTCGCCAGAGTCGCTCCCGAAAGTGAGAATTTGTTATCCCCCGGCGTTGACCATGCGACAGTTGCCGGTAGTTCTTTCATGCTCCTCGGTCGTACTTCTTTGCTTCCGACGGGTTTTTCGTTTCATCCACTTGAAATGTTGCCGGTGAGCAACATATCCCTGTCACAATCTTTTAAAAGCGTTGCACTCTTCGGTGGGGTGCGAAATCTTTCGATGATATAAGCAGTAGTTAGGATGTGTTTATGCTTCACCAAGAGCGTTCGCTTCGGAGGATGGCAGCTTCATTCCCATCGATACGGCTTTGGCGAACCTTTTCCTCATCTTGAACCTGTTTTTATTCGCGAAGGAAGTATTTTGATCTGGTGGGAGTGTTTCAACTCTTTCGTCCAGTCGCCGGCGTTTGGCCTTTTCAAATATAGCCATCTCACGCTCGCGATCAGCTTTTCTTTTAAGAAGAGCTGTGTTAAGGAATGCATCAATTATTTCATCTGATGGCCCCAGAAGTTCTGGCTTAGGATTTGCCCCCAGTTTCTTGGTATAAGGAGCTTCCTCATTGTCTATCGACGAGTGAGAGATCACATGGCAACTTGCCACGTAATCTTCAGATTCATCCGACGAGTCTTCTCCATCATTTCTGTCCTCAAGGACGTGGCTGAGGAACTCTTAGAGCGTGATTGGAGTCCGCGCCTTCTGGTTATACTCTTCCAACGCGTCAATCTGCTTTTGCAGGTCCGTGCGCCTGTCACCAGGCTTCACGAGCTTCTTGGATTTCTTCTTCTTCTTCGAAGATTTTGATGGCTGGGTGTGGGTGCTTTGGCTATCACCACCGATCTTTGGAGTTGGGCGCGGCTTCAGCATCCCCTCGATGATCTCAGGTTCCAGTGGATTCTTCCACCTAACTTCCGGGCATGTTTGGAGATCCTTCAACACTCTTTTTGTCTTGGCTGAAAGAGCGACCTCTCATGGAGCTTCTTCTACGAAAGAGCATGATGCCTCCTGTGTATCCGTCTTCTTGGGAGTGTGTGGCCGAGGCGGGTTCACCTTCCAATTCTCGGATAATACGAATTTGCCCTGCTGACACTGATCTTCTATCCAGCTTTTGAAGATGTCACAATCCTCGATCGGATGGCCCAACATTCGGTGATAAGGGCAATAGTTAGGATTGCTAATGTCGCCTGGTTGCGCTGGGCGTCTTGGCCCCGGCAGATTGATGAGCCTGTTGCACAGTGCAAGCTCGAATAACCTCTTCGTCTTGTCTCAAGGGAATGAGTAAGGGCGTCTCATTTTATCTTCGAGAGATCGAGTTCTATTGTTTTGGTGATCAATTGGTCTCAGACCACTGGGCTGCTGTTGAGCATTGGCGACGACGATCGCTTTCCCCTTTCCCTTCTCGTTCCGAGGCTCCGGCTTTGGGGGAGACGGTCTATGACCCATCTGGTCCATTTGGGCCAGTTTGTCGATCAAGGCTTGGAACGTGGTCGGCTTGAAGAATATCATGAATTGGGAAATGGTTGCATGAGGGTCCAGAGTGCCCACGAACATGCCCACCACCGGCGCTTCTTTGATGCGCTGTTCGCATTTCGACCACAGATTCCGCCATCGTATTGCATATTGAACCCACGTTTCACCTGGCTTCACCCTGACATTGATCAATGCCGTTATCGGGGTACGTTCACTAGCGCTCACGAATCGCTGGGAGAATAATAGCTCCATTTCTGCAAAAGTCTTGATGGAGTCGTTTGGAAGTTCAGAATACCACTCGAATGACGTCTTCGACAAGCTGCCGACGAATTGGCGAAGTAGCAATTTATCATCACCTCCAGTGTTGCTACATAGAGCCCTGAACTGGGCAACATGCTTGTGGGGATTGCCCGTCCCTTTGTATACATGAAATTTAGGGATCGTATATCCCGGCGGGTACTTTATTTGGTCATACCATCATTGATATAGTTGCCCAGTTTTAACAACTTGGCTGGCCGCTTCATTCGCCTGGTGAGCACGTATTTGTTGAGCAATATAGTCATCTAGAGCGGCTTTGGAAATAGTTTCTTCTTTGGCTGCTGAAAGAGCCGGAGGAGGGTTCGACGTCTCCCCTCTGTCGTCTTCAATGATGATCGGAGGGTCTTCAGCTGGAGGTTCGGGCTGTAATATCATCCCGACCATATCTTGGAAGAGAAGCAACATTTGTTTTATATTAGCCGCTTGTTCTTTTGCTTCTCTGTCCTTCTTTTCGAGGACTCTGCGGAGAAAGTCAGCATCGGTTTCTTGTTCATGACGCTTCTCTGATGACGCCTCCGGGCTTTCTTTTGGCCCGGTGAGTGCGGCCATTTGCGTCCACATTTCCTGAAGCTTCTGCTGCTGCTCCTGGGCTTTTGTCACGGATCGGGTGAGCGGTCGGTGACCCGTTAAAGCGCGGCTTTCCTCTTTTCCGGAAGCCATGTAAACAGTATGCACCTTTATGGCCCTAGACTTGGGGCGTTTGGACTCAGCGTCTTTATGGTCTGCCGTAGTTACAGGGGCTTTCTCAGGCCTCCTTCTCTTTTGAGCAGTTGACGTTGAGGGGGCCGTTGCAGCGGGCACCCAGGTAGTTGCCGTCCTTTATGGCTTGCCAGGACGGTTCACTTCCTGCTGAACCTTCAGATTTTTCTGTCGGCGAGGATAGTCTTGATCAATCACTGACTCCTGGACCCGTTGCCAGACTTTGTAAACTTTGGAGGACAGCCGCTGAGGGGGCTGCTCTGGCTTTGTTTCTGTAACATTCTTCACGGGTGGAGGAGATCTTTTCAGTACGGTGGTAGGAGAGTTCCTGCACACCTTGTTCAGCAATTCAAAACTGTTCCCGGTTGGAACAGCAGTATTGACTTCCACCGTTGGGGCTGGTGGAGTTAGCCTAGAGGGAGAGTTGTCCCCGGCCTTTCTTACTCGGCGCCAATGACAACGTCGAGCTTGTTGAGCCGATGGTGTTGGTTCGGTGATGGAGATGGCTTCGTCATGCCCCATGTTCTGGTGAGGCGTTGCCGGTACCAGCCTCTTGAAGACCGACGTCTGTTGAGTAGCAGTATCCAATCTGTCAAAGACAGACTTTTGAGCAGGGACGGGAGCCGGAGTGGGAGCCGGAACAGTCAGTCTTGTAAAGACCGACCCTTTGGTAGGAGAAGCCGCCTTGACGATTTCGGGAGCAGAGATGGCTATCCTCTTCGGAATAAGCTTTTCTGGAACTGCAGGCTTCATCACGGGCCTGCATGAACTTTGGCCCAATCTGGTGAAGACTGAGGCGCTGGAGCTGGACGACCCGTTGAAGGGGACCGCAGTAGTTGTAAGCCGATCAAAGACCGACTTCTTGGGAGTTTCTTGTTTTGGTATAGGAGCGCTGAAGCTTGTTGGTGGGAGCGTGGTCCCGAAAAACAATCCAGTGGTGGCCTGAGTGACCTGTTCCACCGGCATCGTGAACAAGGAGGCTGCTTGGGGCCCGTAAGCTATGCCTCCAGATGAGGCGGAACGTGAGTTGCAGTTGCAGCTGAAACACTTCACGCAAGTAGATGCCATTGATGTTTCGTTTTCTGTGCCAAGCAAGAAACCAAATCTTAGTACTTCGAACCCAAGGGCAACCATATCAAACCGCGATTCGTTCGCGAACACGACACACGAAGTGTGGAGTGAAAAGAGGAAAAGGTCCCACCGGGCGTGCCAGAATCTGTTCCCCACCGAACACGGAGACGCGACTGCATAGGTCCGTCTTGTCTGAAATTCGATGGCAGATGCTAATTGGTGCTATCCGTCCACCTCTCCGAAGATGCCAAGTTGATTTATGGCACCATGTATTGAAGGTTTAAACGGATGCGGTCGATGTAGCAGACTTCGTCAGATTCCCCCTCGTTTGAGGGGTTTTTGATTGTGGGAACGCTCTTCCCTGCAGGCGCAACCCCCTGCAGTTAATTACGCTATCATATCGCGGTAACAACTTTCTCCTTCTCCAGATGGTCACTTCATATCGTGGGTGTTTGTTTTTTTTTGGTTGCCCGTGGATTGTATACGGAGACTAATGTATGTTGTCGCCCGTACGACGTGGATTAGTCCAAATCCGTATCTTCTTAGATTTGGGTTTAGGGGTTGGGGTTTTAAGGATACGTTAGCCTCATTTGAGACTAAGATCAACTTAAACGTTTGTTAAGGATACGTTAGTCTCATTTTAGACTAAGATCAACTTAACGGGATCATTTAGATCCGACAAAAGAGCATTTGGGCTCTATTGTTTAGTTTAGGGACATTGCGGTCAGTTAGTTTAAGGACATTACGGTCCAATGTTAGTTTAAGGACGTCTCGGTCCAGGTTAAGGACATCATAGTCCATGAGTTTAAGGACCCCACAGTCCGTAGTTTAAAGATATCGTAGTCTATGAAGTTTAAGGACACCGCAGTCCGTAGTTTAAAGACATCGTAGTCTATGAAGTTTAAGGACATAATAGTCCGTAATTTAAAGACATCGTAGTCTATGAAGTTTAAGGACATCGTAGTCCATGAGTTTAAGGACCCCACAGTCCGTAGTTTAAAGACATCGTAGTCTATAAGATGTGTGGTTGTCGGGACCCGTCACCTCTCTGAAGACGTTAAAGGATTACAACGACATGTATCAGAGGAGTAAAGAGATGTACCCTCGAACCGGTATGAGTTGGTTGAAAGATCTGTAGTCCAGTTTGGGACTGAGATCTGTTAAATATTCTTGAGCAGATAGGCTTAGTTCAATATAAGTTAGGAACTTATGGCCAATATTGGGCTAAGTCCAATAAGATTAAAATGTTTAACATTTTATTGTTCTGGGCTGTTGAGACATTTTATTGTTCTGGGCTGTTGAGCCTTTATTTGGGCTTGGCCCTTTCAATAATGCTGAGCATTAGATCCTGACATTTTTTGTCTTGTATTGAATGCATAGCATTCATCAGAACAATGTGTGTTCTGACAGCACGCCACGTGGCGCGCCAGGCGCTTTGCGCCAATTAGAGAGCGCATTGCGCTTCTGCCAAGTAGCGCACATGAAAAGGACACGTGTCGCACTTGGCGCTAAGCACCAGATTATGAGCGTTGAGCGCTAGTTTATGAGCGCATTGCGCTAGTTCAGTGGCACACAAGTGAGTGACACGTGGCGCGCTTGGCGCTGAGAGCCACCCCATGAGCGCAGTGCGCTGTTTCAGAAGCGCAAAGCGCAAGATGCATACGTGGTTGACACGTGGCACGTTTTGGCGCTGAGCGCCGGTCCAAGGAGCGCAGAAGCGCAGTTCAAAAGTGCAAGGCACTTTTCAATAGCGCAAAGCGGATTTGATCAAATTTATGATCTGTGAACAAACTTATGTTCTTTTTAAAGAAGGTTTTGCCTCAAGTTTCAAGAACAACAGTTCTTACTTTTGAAAGGGCTTTGCCTTTGTAGATCAATGATCTGTGAATGAAGTAAATACTTCTTTTGTTTTTATGATGAGATCTTTTGATCTCTTTTTATAAAAGACCTTGGTCTTTTGTAGATCTATGATCTCTTAAGAAGATAATTCTTCTATTTTAATGAGATGATTTCATCTCTTTGTTCAAAAACCATTCTTTTTACCTTGAAAAAATGATCTTCTATCAAGAGCTTGCTCTTTTTCTTTTGAGTTTTCTCAAAGTTTGTAGGGGGGTTTCTCTATATCAGACTTGAAGTCTTAGGCCCTTTATATAGGGCAAATTAATTTGTTAAATCGGTTAAAGAGATTTTTCTCTGATTGATTTGGGGATGTTTCTCCACCGCTAGATCTTTGATCGTAGAGCTTCTGTTTTACAGAAGACAATCTTCTTGTTTTTAACAAGATCGGAAAAATCTTTCCACAACAGAATTTTAATTCTGATTAATTAATGACTTATCATTATTATTAGATATTTTGATCTAAGGGTGGGGAATTTTTTCATTCCAGCGCTGGCGCACCCGTGATTTGCATGTGGTGCGCTGCTTAGAGCGCAGCGCACTTTGCGCTAGCGCACCTACGTTTGACACGTGGCGTCCAGCGCAGCCTGCGCTAGCGTATCTGTGTTTGACACGTGGCGCGCAGCGCGCCTAGCGCTGGATCTGAAGCGTTACTTCAATTTTTGAATTTTGAATTTTAAAACAGAGTTTTGCTCTGATTGGAGGTGCGCTACCTAAGGCGCAGCGCACCTAGCACTAGCACATCCGTGTTTGACACGTGGCGCGCAGCGCGCCTGGCGCTGAGTCTGAAGCGTTGCTTCAATTTTTGAATTTTGAATTTTAAAACAGAGCTTTGCTCTGATTGGGGGAAACAAATGCGTCGCTTCATTTCAAATCTAGGGATTTGAACAGAACTTTGCTCTGATTGGGGAAACATCCCCGAGCTCCCCAGCCGAGGCCAACTTCCTCGGACCTCCAACCGACCAACTCCACCATTCACAGGCATAACCGCCGCTCCGCAAATCTCGCCATGCACAGATTCTCCGCCAGCAACATCCCACGTTCCACGCCATCACGATCCCCATTAACGGGCGATCCGCTCTTTACAAGGGCGTGACGTCGGGAGCGTAACTGCCGGCGAGATTCTCACGCCTGCTGCTGTGTGCTGCTGCCACTATATAAACCCCCATAACCGAGGGGTCAAGTAAGCCATTTTTTACTCCACTTAGCCGTTACTCTGCTCGGATCTCGTGCTAACTTGATCGTCGGAGGGTCTTCTGTGGTACCAAACCATCTCGGGACTTCCTTGCAGGTACTCGGCGCTAAACTCCTCAGATCACCAATCTCCTCAAAACCCATTAAGACCCACACGCAACAGGTGATCACCTCCAAGATCCACCGGGAGATCGACGGAAGACAACATCTGACGGAGACCCGAAAAGGACCTCCATCACAAGCTTTTTCACCAGCGAGAAGAGTACGGTGCTTTTTACAAGCGTTGTTCGGAACGCCGTTAGGATTATCGGGATGTTCTGCTCCAAATCTTCTGCGTCATCAATTTCTTTGAAAAAGCGTGGGACGAACACAATCAGTGGTTCCTTTGTCCTTTGTCGGATAGTCAAGGTGTTGTGGGCTTGCTTCCTGCTATGCTCGTTTCCTCAGCGTCATCATAGACTTGAAGGTGTGGAGATGATCGATCGGGTCTCCCGTCCCATCAAACTTGTCCAATAAAGGAACCTTAGGCTTCGGTGGGATAGGCTCGTCAATGATGTGCTGGGCGAAAAGTTCTCCTCCTGTCTCCAGATCATCATAATCATTGTCTCTTTTCTCTAGGGTCCGGACCTTTCGCAGTAGGTCGTCCATGCGGGGGTCAGCCCCAGATATGTAAGAGCTGGATTGTTCCCCCCGAGCTCGGGATGGGTGACTCGGGACGGGTTGATAGTCACTTTCCAAGCCATCGTTGCTCGGGAGATCATCTTCTCCCGTCCTCCTTTTACCTCTGTTGGGACGCTGTTGGAGCTCGGGTTCGGGTTAGGACTGGGTCGGTGCGGCTTTAGCTGGAGGGGGATCGTAACCTTCACATCAATTAGCTTCCTGGGGAGCTCCGACCTCTCGGCTCAAGCACAGCCCGCTGGAAAGGCGCTGGGTTAGGGTTCTCTTGTGGTCGCGGCCTGGGCTCAAAGGCTCCTAGTCCTTCGATTGTTTGTTGGAGGCGACGACTCAACCTTATCAACTCTGCCACAACAGTCTCCGATGGCGGATGTCTGCTCTCCTAACCAGTAGGCAGAGGAATCGGTTGATGATCTAGGAGTTCTACTCGGGTGAGGGTCCTGAAGTTGTTGTCATGGGGCGATTTGAACAACGACGAGGAGGGTGTTTCAAAACCCGTCATGAAAGATGATGGCTTTCTTCTTCAAAGTTGTAGATCCAGTGATTCTAAGGCGGAGCCAACTTCTCACAGATGTCACCAATTGATTGAGCATGGATCTAAGGAAGCTTTGGCTTTATCAATAGATTTGTATGGTAGGAGTCTTGAATAAAGGCCTTACCGCCGGATCTTCATTCCTGCAAGAGAAAGGACGCCGGAGTTATACTCCGGTCCCTCCTCCGATGATAAAGTCTGTCTTTTTCTTAGAAAGATAGGGGTTCTATCTGTGGAGAAAGGATAACACACCTTTGCTTTCATATTAGAGATGTTTATATATGTGTCACGTATGGTTGTGATGCAATCAATGAAGATTCGGTTAGTTATCTAGGGTTTTGTGCCGACATGGGCTGCCCCCTTTGTACAAGGATCTCTTGGTGGGTCTCAAAGGCCGATTAACGCGGGCTGGACCCGTGTTCAGCCACGTGGACTGAGTGGAATTGGGTCGGACCCGTCGTTGGTTATTCCATACAGATAACATGGTCCACTTTGTATCCAATGGGAATTCATATACCATACATGGATTCCACTGCAACAATATGAAAAGTATTACTCTCATTGATTAGGTTTTTTTTTCTATATTCAACTCCCAAAACTTTCATATTTCTAAATAAGACCTCTAAAATTTCATATTTTTAAATAAGACCCCTAAATCATTTAAATTGTCTAAAAAGAACACATATCAGTTAAATAGTTATTAATTTGCCTAACTAAGCTGCTAAATATCTAATCTACTCTTAGCAACCCAATCAACTCTCAATCCATCATTGCATAGTATATTTGGTCCTCCGTAGAAAAATTAATCATTTGTAATTCATGAAACCGGGTTCCGAATGGTTTAAGAGAAGACCACTAGAATCACAATTATAGATGAGTGCAATTCTAATGGGTAGTTAGATGTTGGAATTTGAAAAGAAATAAATGAACGGTGTTAATGGAGTATGGAAAAAAGAAGATCAGGGTAAAATGGTCATTTAAATGGAATTTGGATGAAAAACTAATCATGAGGACCAGTTTAGACAAATTAAAATATTTAGGGGTGTTATAGGAAATATGAAGTTTTAAAGGTCTTATCTAAAAGTACGAAAGTCTTGAGGGCCAAATATTTAAAAAAAATCTAAGGTGGAGTAAATGGGGCAATCCGCTATGCAGAAGATATCATGTCCATTTTGTTTTATCTTAAATAAGAATTCATATACCTTATTGGATTCCAATATCCTATAGAAGAAGTATTTTTCACGGAGCAATACTTTTCCTACTCGCAATTTATCTACCCAAAAGTTTAGCAAAACACCCGTGACCCAACAAGAACAACGACAAAAAGATAAATATCCAAATCCAAACAAAGCAAATTTGCAATTCAATCAAAACAAAAGGAGCAGGGGGCCCACATCCCCATGTGCCGAGCTATTAGCTGCCGCGCACCCCGTGTCCCATTCCAATAGAGTTGTTGAAAACCATTTAAAGCCAAAAAATTAACCAAAAATACCTTTCCTAAAAGCCGCATGAAAATCATGACACACCCACAAATCTCGCCCATATTTGGGAGAAATTAAAGCACCATCCATCACTCACATGGCCACCGTTTGCATAGCGGTAAGCCTCCTATAACCGAGTAAAAGGTCAGCTGTTCAAATCTAGTTTACATTCTATTATTAAAAAAACAAGTTCAGACAAACATTGTTTTATATGTATGATTTTAATGTTTATTGGTGAATTTAGGCTAACATTAGATTTCAAATATAAATATATTCCGACACGATATTTCATGAATGTACTTAGACATGTTCAAATCAAACTAGTTACAAATTACAATAGTTAAAACACACAAAAAAAAACGTACACAAACATATGCTCATCGGATGGGACCCACTGTCTCCACGCCACTTTTTTCCTCGTGACTAAACAGCTGCTTAGAAAATTGTTGCTTATGAACACTTTTATCATACATTTCTCACAGCTCTTCTCTTAGTTCTTACCAAGCAGCTGCTTAGAAAACTTTTGCTTACAAATGCTTTTATCATACATCCCAAAAAAAGATAATTTAGATCACAACCAAATTTAGTTATGTATCTTGGCCTCAGGACTTGAATAAATGAAAGAAACAAATCCATACCTGCGGCGGAAACACATGCATCAATTTCCTAAAATCGAATTTTATTTGAAATTAAATGCGTATATTTTGTGCATATCGATCATATCGATGAAGAATCTGATCATATCAAAACAAAGTACGTTTTGGTAGCCTCCACAAATGCAAAAGCCTCTAACCAAATATTTTTAAGAGGAAATATTCATAATTCAAATCTCTCTCATGGCAAACCATTGCCTCCTTAATATAGGGTTGTGGTACGATACATCAATCCCTAATATCCGATGTGGGACTAAAATCTCATATATTAATAATATAACAATTATATTATTAATAAAATTCTTCTTATGGTCGTGTCTAAATGTTTCATCGAAAAGGCGTATAGATGGGACCAATTGGGTCTCACATCAAGAGCCAAGTATCAACTAAATTATTTCGTAATTAATTAATTAATATGTTTAATTTAACTGTCAAATGCCTATCTTTCCAACTGTTCATAAAAGCACTATCAAAATATGAGATGACGATAAATATCAACTTAAATGCAATCCTTTCCGACATCAAGTAATTTCTCCTTAAGCCATTAAATGTGCATGACATGTTCACCTAATTGCTCAAGCCTAAAGTTTAATCCTCTGTAAACACAGATTCATTTCGAATATAAACATTACTATAATAATATTATTTTGAAAAACATTTCTCAAAACACCTATCGACGAGATTTTTATGTCTTCATGGGAATGAACAGTAAACTTATGTTTATCAACATGAGAATGTCGGATTCTATTTAAACATCCATTGTCCTCTTAAATATATTTAATTAGCCCAATATTTCAAATTTGTTAATCCTGTCAAATGACAAGAAGTACCATCATATCAAAACTTACTAAATAAAAGATCGAAGACAACAATATCATCAAGTTAGAGAGATTATGTAATTGTTTGAATTCTTAATCTCATAGATAATATATTTTAGAGAATTCAAACGTGATCGTATACTACATGTATCACAATAGGTGATGATGACACACACATATAGAATCTCCATTCTCGATGATTGAGACGTATCACCACATCTAACATATTAGTGTTATGATAGCATATTATAGCTAACTATCATATACTAGTCATAGGCTAAGTACTCATTTAAGAAATTACTAAATTAGACATTGTCTCCATGCAAGTGACATATCACAGTGCATGATCTAATAATATAATTTTTAGGGATATTATAACAATTATAAATACATATAACTTGTAACAACTCCAATTTTAGTGTACATAAAATTCATTTAAAATTAGTGTACAATTGGGGTATTTACAATTTCTATGAAGGCTATAAATATTTGTTTTACTTTTAAACAGTAACAAAGAGCTTGTAGCTCATTGGTAAGATCTTGCACTGCTGAATCAAAGTACCAGAGTTCAAATCCCATCAGCAACATATTCTTTTTATTTTTAATTCTTTTAATTTTTTTAGAAGCCCAAAAGACTACATGAGCAAAACACGTAAACTGAAGAGACACAAGATAATCAAACACGTGCACTGTACAATACCAAACGATCCCGACCCAATACCCCAACACCAACCCAGACCGTCGGCATTGGGCCGGTGACAAGCTCAAAAAATCCGGCGAGGTCGGGTCAAACCGTCCCAAATGCCCCTAACTTTAACCCCTGCACTTCTTCAGCTATCCCCACTAACCCTACATTGTTTGTTTACTCTAAATATTTTCAGAGAGCAATAAAATACCATTTAATCACAATTTTAATGCATATTTCAATGCATTCTTTAAACACCCTAAACCTTAATTTTCCTTATAAATATCACTCTCATTTCACACCTCCTCACTCACAATTCCCAGCCAAAACTCTTAAGAAATTTCTAAGTTCCTATAGTGTACAAGTGGAGTTAACAAAGGGCGAAACTCCGACGAAGTTTCGGCGACGATACAAGGAGTTTCCGGCAACGAAACGAAACACCGACGAATCATAGACCTCCTCCTACCTCTCCCCTCTCATCAAAGCCAGTAAGTCCCATTTCTCCTTCTCGTCTTATTCTTTAAAAAGTTCCATTTCTAAAATCCGATGGAAGCGGAGTTAGTCCGACTTCCGATTCGGTTTTTTTTAAAAACTATATTTTTCTTTATCAAGATAACTTCATAATCTCACATATTGCTTAACAAACATTAACAAACTCAACAAAACAAGTTCCACATCAAGATAATCATTTTTGTGACAATTATCGCATTTTTACATAAAAATACCACAAACTATTCATTTCGACATTATAACCTTATTTCCTTACTATACCTTTAGATAATTCACGAGATAATGACCTACCCATCACAACACACATATCTATTATAGCACGATGAATCTTGGGACAATAGAATACGGGAAATACGATTTTTTGCAAATAAATACCCTACACTTATAAAACCATTTCTATATAAAAGTGCATTTAACTTTCCATGCAATTGCGCCTCTACAACCCACTTTTGGAGACCCCGTTTGGAATGGTGCGGATTATCGCACATCCTCGGGTTTAGTAGAGCGAGATGCAGATTTTCGTAAGGAGCATTCGGTCTCGATAGAATTTTATACATTTTTCTTTAGAAAATGAGATTTTTACAAGAAAATAAATAAAATTATTTTCATTAAATATATATAGAATATTTATTATCAAAATACTTATTTTAAATATATATAATATTCCATGTTTCCAAAACTCAAGAAAAGAAGTCAAATATTACATGAAACTACAATGATAATTCAAAACAATATTCATATTACAAATAAATATCATATATTATGAAATTAGGTTTTATTCACTAGAAATGTCACATTTATAAAATATATATCAATGAAAACCCTAAAGACGATAATTGAATGCTTGAGATTATTTTGAAATTATACCAAAACTATTTTTACATAAAACCCTTCAAGTTATACTAAATTACAATAAGGACCCTAGTAAATATAGGTTTAAGCGGGACCGGTCTTTTGAGCCTCAGGGAGCCGGAGATATGGGTGCTTGCCTATTTAAGGTAGACAACCTAACAAACGGTGTTATCAACACGGTAATTACCTTTGAAAAAGACACAAATTCTGCTGTCCATGTGCAGCAGTTACCGATAATATCAAAACAATCAGGATTTTAAGTTCTTTTAAAAGTGTCTGACTCTGACTGAGTCTCAATCTAATCAATCTGACTTGAATGTGATTCAAGTACAAATTACAATACAACACGATTCAATATGAATCCATCTATTCAATCTATATTAATTTACATTGACTGAACCGAACCATAAATATATTCCATCTACATGTTCATCCATTATATCTATTCCATTACCGATATCATGGTTTCGGCAAGTCATCCATCTATATACAATATACAATTCAAACAATACAAACAATACAATCAAGATATCGCGGGGTTTATAAGGAGTAGATTGGTACGGAAGGTGTTAGAAGTGGCACGAGACTGTAACCATAACACACCTAACCTGAATATCTATTGCCGTTGTACCGTGGCTGAACGGTTCCTCGTGGTCCGTATACCTTAGTCTCCGGAATAGTGGGACTCCTCTCGTATACACTGGCATTCTTCTGTACCAAGATACGAACAACAACATTAACACTAAATATAACATTATAACAATATACTCTCTATTCTGTCTATTCCATTCTTGTCTATTTACGGGACTTACCAAGCGATTTGTTCGCTGACGACATTCTCTTTCTTCTTCTTTGGAATGTTGTCAGGTGATTTGGACTCACTGGAGATCGAACCCAGCAGCGAAGACTTGGATCAGTTTACTGAAGACCCGGAGTTTTAGATTCACTTGTACTGTACATTTCATTTACATTCCTGTTATGCCATTGTTTAGGCATTTGCTTTCATTCTATGTATTTTCATTTCAGTTGTATTGTAAAAAAAATGTTTAAAAAATAAAGTTGATGTTTATTTACATCTTGTCTCTTATGTACATTTTATTTTATATTGCTTAGATACGCTTAGCGTGTTTACTTCTGAGTAAATACGTCGCGTGACCCGTCGCGCTCTCTGCCCGTTTACCGGAAAGCGGGGCGTGACAGGTTTTGTTGGTGTCCCATGAAATTCAGTTCTGCGTAGACAACCTAAGCAATATAACACAAGAACCAGCAATTGAAAACATTCTTTACAATTCATATTCCTTGAATCTTCCAATTTCATATATTTTGAATCTGTCATAACTCAAAATTTTCTTTCAAGATTATGGATTCCCCAAACAATACCAGTACCAACTTCAACAGCACTCCACCTCCACTACCGATTACACCTGTCGTAACTGCTCCGATCAATGAACAGACGGTTTTGCTTGAGGCGATCCACAGCCTCCTGGAAGGACAGCAGCATTAGACTGCTATCCTGATGAACCGACCAGAGGCAGAAGCACATGGGGTGAAGCAATTCAGGGCTTTGCACCCCAAGCAGCTCGCAGGAAAAGAGAGCCCTCTAGAAGCTGAGAAATGGGCTCAGAGTATTGAAGATGACCTGGCAGCGGCATAAGTTCCAGAGATAGCTTGGGTTCGTATTGCGAAGCTGCAGCTCACGGACAATGCACGGGTTTGGTGGAAGGCGAAAGAAAGACGTCTTGATCAACCCATCGAATGGAAGACCTTCCGTGACATGTTCGATGCAAAGTACTTCCCTGAGACTGCCCGCTTTGATATGGAACAGCAGTTCATCCATCTGCAACAAGGTTCAATATGGACCAAGTCAGTAGATGAATATGACGCTGAGTTCACCATGCTCAGTCGATAAGATACGTATCAATATTTAGATTTTGAAATATCATATACTACACAGCTAACACAATACTTTAACAGATTTGCTGCACACCTGATACCGACGGATGAGATCAGAGCCCGACGATTTAAACAAGGGTTAGATCCGGAGATCCAGGCTGCATTAGCCACAGGAGATTTCCCGACCCACGAATCGGTTTTGAAAGCTGCTCGCCGATATGAGGCAGTGGTAAAAATGAAGGGCAGATCTCAGTCTGCCGGGATGAAGCGCCCTGCCAACCAAATGGCAGGAGGAGCCTCTTCAAGGCCACCATTTGTACCTAGGAGACTGGAAGTACCAATCAACCGATCCAGCCAATCTTTTGTACCTAGTGTAGGAGAGATGGACATTTGGAGAAAGACTGCCGGCGAGCCAACCGTATTTGCTTAGTCTGCGGCTCAGCTATTCATGATATTGGGTTTTATCCCCAGAGACACAACCCAATTGCTGCACCCAGGACAGCAATCACTTACCAGCAGAGACCAACCCTTCAGGCACCTGCTCTAAGACTCGCCACCACCTAGAGGAGCACCGACTGCACCTCCTCTTCGTCAGTTCCATCAAGCTCAAAAGAACGTTCAGAGGAATGCTCCTCCGGCCAGGAGGAATGTACTACGGCGACAGGCTTTCACAATGACCGTGGAAGAAGCTGAGGCCACTGGCCAAGTCATCACCGGTAACCCTTTCTTCTCAAGCTTTTCTTTCAGTCTTAACACCTACCTACATATTTTTCCCTATACCCAAAACATATCCCACATAACATAGATACAATCGCAGTAACCTCACTTCCTGCACTAGCATTCTTCGATACTGGAGCATCTCATTGCTTTATGTCGCAATGGTTCGTCCGAACTCATGCGATTCCAGTCACACCGTTTGTATCCAGCTGGAATGTCAGTTCAGGGAACGACGTTCTAAAGGCAACAATGGGATACAGCCTGTGTCCAGTGGTCGTCTGCAGCAGAGAATTCTGCTGACTTCAAGGTACTGAACATACCGAATTTCGACATCGTCTTGGGTATGGATTGGCTCGGAACATTCTATGCTATCATTGACTGTCGTCAAAGGAGGGTAGTATTCAAGATTCCAGAGCATCCGGTTTTCTATTTCAAAAGTGGAGACCGTACCCTGGAGCTAAGTACTTACAAAGCGAAACCAAAGAAGGTAGAGATTGCGGCAATTCAAGCGTAGGAAAGATCGAAGCCAGAAGTAGTTCGAGAGTTTGACAATGTGTTTCCTGAGGATATACCAGGTTTGCCTCCCGATCGAGCTCTTGAATTTAGCATTGATTTAGTACCAGGAGTAAAACCGGAGATTAAAGCACCGTATCGGTTAAGCCCGGAAGGTTTAAAGGAGGTCCGAACGCAGTTGGACGAATTATTGGCGAAAGGATGGATTCGTCCCAGCACTTCAAGTTAGGGATCACCAGTTCTACTAGTGAAGAAGAAGGAAGGTTCATACAGAATGTGCATTGATTATAGAACCTTCAACGAAGTAACGATAAAGAACAAGTATCCGCTACCACGCATCGACGATCTGCTCGATCAGCTAAGTGGATCTTGTGTTTTATCTAAGTTAGATCTTCGTTCAGGTTATCATCAGGTCAAGGCCAATGAATCTGATATCCATAAAACAGATTTCAGAACTCGTTATGGACATTACGAATTTCTTGTGATGCCATTTGGAGTGACCAACGCACCGGCGATATTCATGACCCTAATGAATCAAGTTTTCCGGGAGTACTTAGACAGGTTTGTTGTCATCTTCATCGACGACATCCTGGTGTATTCTAAGAGTCGGAAAGAGCATGCCGAGCACCTACGAATTGTCTTGGAAACTTTACGACAACATCAATTATATGCCAAGTACAGCAAGTGCGAGTTTTGGCTATATCAAGTTGGTTTTCTTGGACATATCGTATCAGGCGATGGAATCTCCGTAGATCCAGTGAAAGTTTCAGCAGTAAGTGAATGGCCGACACCAAAGTCAGAACGAGTTTGAGGATTATTATTTAAAGAAGATCATGTGATTGTACCATTTATTGATACTTTTGGAAGAATTAGATCAATCCATTTATCCAAGTTTACAAAACGAGTTTGAGGATTATTATTTAAAGGAACTTTTTAAAGAGAAATTCATTCTCTTAAATAAATTAGATTACTCAACCTTCTAGCTTCGCAATCAGAACCTCATCTTGTACTCATTATTAAAGAACATGTGATTCTACCATTTATTGATACACCTTCTAACGAGTCACTACACAATTATTCTTCTCTTGTCAACAACTCCTCATCATTCCAAAATCCGATTGAATCTCCTTATTAAAGAAGATCATGTGATTCTACCATTTATTGATACACCTTCTAATGAGTCACTACACAATTATTCTTCTCTTGTCGACAACTCCTCATCATTCTAAAATCCGATTGAATCTCCTTATATCCCTTGTTTACCGCCGAAAGATGCGACCGGGACGTTAGGACGTCTGGCCTGAATTTTGGGGGTAGATGCTATTTGGGTTTATCCGTCCACCTCTCCGAAGATGGCAAGCTGATTTATGGCGCCGTGTATCGGAGGTCTGGACGGATGCGGTCGTTGTAGCATACTTCATCAGATTCCCCTTTGTGGAGACGCTCTTCCCTACAGGGGCAAGCCCATGCAGTTAATTACGTTACCGCATCGCGGTAACCACTTTCTCTGGCTCCAGAAGATCACTTCGTGTCGTGTGTTTTTTTTTGTTTTTTTGGTTACCCGTGGATTGTATACGGAGACTAATTTTTGTTATCACCCGTAGGGCGTGGATTAGTCCAAATCTGTATTTTCTTAAATTTGGGTTTGGATTGATTTAAGGATCGTTAACCTTATTTGAGATTAAGATCGACTTAAATATTTGATAAGGATACGGTAATCCGATGTTGGACTAAGATCTACTTAACGGGGGTTCAGGATCATTTTTGACCGAACGAAAGAGCATTTGGGCTCTATCGTTTTAGTTTAAGGACGTTACGGTCCAAAGCTAGTTTAAGAAGATTACGGTCCAGAGTTAGTTTAAGGACATTGCGGTCCATAGAATTGTTGGTTGTCGGGACCCGCCACCTCTCTGAAGACGTTGAAGAATTACAACGACATATATCAGATGTGTGGGGAGATGTACTCTTGAACCAATGAATGTTCGTCCGAAGCATAATGGTCTTGTTTGGGACTAAGACCAATCTGGAAAATAAAGAACCCATGGGCTTGGTTGATTAGGAGTTGGGCAAACTTGGGTTCAACCCAGTCATTTCATTGTTGAATAAAGTGTTAAACACTTGCTTGGACTTGGTCCCCTTTCTGTGCCAACAATGCCGAGCATTCATATGGGTTCTGATGCCCCCACTTTAGCTTGCTTCCCCTTTTTTGCTTTTTATGGAGTGTGAAACACTCTATATGGCGCTGGGCTCTGTTTGCAGAGCGATTTATGCTAAACAGTGCCCACGTGAGGGGCACGTGAGGTGCTCGGCGCTGAGCGCCAACCATTGAGTGCAGAGCACTCTTTATTTGGGCAGCACCAACGTGAGGGGCACGTGGGGCACTTGGCACTGGGCGCCAACCACTGAGTGCTAGGCACTCCTTGTTGAGCAGCGCCCACGTGAGGGGAACGTGAGAAGCTCGGCACTGGGCGCCACCCACTGAGTGCTAAGCACTCTTTATTAAGCAGTGCCCACGTGAGGGGCACGTGAGGGGCACGTGAGGCGCTCGGCGCTGTTTCTTTCTTTGTGCATTTTTCTGAAGAATTCAATTCTTTGTTCTCCCCTGAATCTTCAATCCCCAAGAACAAATTCATCCCCACGAGAATTAAATTCTCATTTATGGGAGACTTGTCTCATGGATCTCAGATCCAGGGAAAGAACTATGTTCTTTTATAAGGGTTAAACCCTTGGGTATGCAGATGAGATACTATGATCTCTATTTACCTTGAAGAAAGTTTGTTTCCCCCCAATAAGAGAGCAAAGCTCTGTTCAAAATTTAAACTGAGGAAGCGCCTTACGTGCAAGGCATGAGAGCGCCAGCGCCCAGAGTTAAAAACTCTGAGGCAGCGCCTCACGTGCAAGGCATGAGAGCGCCAACACCAAGAATTAAAAACTCTGAGGCAGCGCCTTACGTGCAAGGCATGAGAGCGCCAGCGCCAGAACTAAAAGTTCTCCACCCTTGGATCAAAGATCCAACGGAGATGATAAATCATCAGAGCACAGAATTAAATTCTGATTGAGGAAATACTCCTCAAATCTTTCTAAACAAGAAAGATTGTGCTCTGTAAATCATAGCACCGTTGGATCAAAAATCCAATGGCGATTAAAAAATCACCAAGATACAGAATAAGTTCTGTATGGGGAAATATTTTCCCAATCTTGTTAAAAACAAGAAAAATGTCTTCTGTAAAACAGAAGTCCTTAGATCAAAAATCTAACGGTGGATAAATTCCCCAAATCAATCAGAGATCTCTCAATGAGAGATTTCCTTAACTGATTCAACAAATCAACCTCCCCTATATAAAGGACCCAAGACTTCAAGTCTTGTAGAGAAGGACCCCCCCTAAACTCCAAACTTCAAAGACGAGAGCAATTTCTTCTCAAGGTAAATAACAAGAAGAGAGATCATAGCATTCCCTTTACATTTAAGAGTTTAACTCTCACATCAGAAGAACTTAATTCTTTTTCTAGATCACAGATCTATAAGACAAAGTCTTTCATAAAAGTAAAAGAGATCATAGCATCTCATCAAAAAAAATAAGAAGAACTTAGTTCTTAGATCCATGAGACAAAATCTCTCACAAATGAGAATTTAATTCTCAGAGCACCGAATTGATCAGAACGAAAAAAACAGTGCCTGGCGCTCAGCGCCGAGCACTCCATGTGCCCCTCACGTAGGCGCTATTTAAATAGCGCTTAGCACTCAAACTTTGGCGCTCAGCGCCGAGCGCTCCACGCGCTCCTCACGTGGGCGCTACTTAATAGAAAGTACTTAGTACTCATTGCCCGATGCTCAGCGCCGAGCGCTCTACGTGCTCCTCACATGGGCGCTACTTAATAAAAAGTACTTGGTACTCATTGCCCGGCGCTCAGCGCCAAGCGCTCTATGTGTTCCTCACGTGAGCGCTACCAAGTGTTTAACACTCATATAAAAGAATACAAATAAAACAAAAAGTGTAAAGGGTGTCAGAACCCATTTCAAGGCTCAACATTGGTGATGCAGAAAGGAGACCAAGCCCAAATAAATAATCAAGTGGGCTGAGCCCAAGGTTGGTCAAATCCCAAATTAACCCAACCCATATGCTTTCAAATTGGACTTACTCCCAAACAAGATCATCAAATCTTTGATGAACATTCACTGGTTCAAGGGTACATCTCTTCATACCTCTGATACATGTCGTTGTAATTCTTCAACGTCTTCAGAGAGATGGAGGGTCCTAATAACCAATAACTTTTGGCACATCCCCAAACTATTAAACCAAAACTCTACAGACTACGATGTCTTTAAACACAAACTATGATGTCTTTAAACCCTACAGACTATGATGTCTTTAAACACAGGCTACGATGTCTTTAAACCCTATAGACTACGATGTCTTTAAACTCTACAGACTACGATATCTTTAAACCCTACAGACTATGATGTCTTTAAACCCTACAGACTATGAGGTCCTTAAACTCTGCGGACTATGATGTCCTTAAACCCAATGGACCGTAATATCCCTAAACTAAAACGATAAAGCCCAAATGCTCTTTTGTTGGATAAAAAATGATCCTGAACCCCCGTTGAGTAGATCTTAGTCTAAAATTAGATTAACGTATCCTTAACAAACATCTAAGTTGATCTTAATCTCAAACGAAATTAACGAGCCTTAAAACAAACCAAACCCAAATCTAAGAAAATATGGATTTGGACAATCCCCACCTTACGAGCGACAGCATAAATTAGTCTCCGTATACAATCCATGGGCAACCAAAAATAAAACAAACACACATGACACGAAGTGAACATCTGAAGAAGGAGAAAGTGGTTATCGCTTCGCGGTAACGTAATTAACTGCAGGGGCTTGCGCTTGCAGGGAAGAGCATCTGCACAATAAAAAAACCCTAGTCAACGAGGGGGAATCTGACAAAGTCTGCTACAACGGCCGCATTTGTTTAAACCTTCAATACACGGTGCCATAAATCAACTTGGCATCTTCGGAGAGGTAGACAGATAAAACCTAATAGCATCTGCCCCCAAAATTCAGGCCAGACGTTCCCAACGTCCCGTACGCATCTTTCGACGGTGAACAGATTCTGGCACGTCCGGTGGGACCTTTTCCTCTTTCCACTCCACACTTCATGTTTCGTGTTCGTGAATGAATCGCGATGAAATATGGTTGCCTGTGGATTCAAGATACTAAGATTGGGTGTCTTGCTCCCGTGTAGAGAAAAGAAGATCAATGGCTTCAAGCTGCACAACCTGCAACTGCAACTCCCGCTCCGCTCCAACTGGAGGAGTGACATATGGGCCTCCATCTTTTCAATGCCGGTAGGGCAGGTAACTCAAGCCACCACTGTATTGTTCTTTGGGACGATGATCCCACCAGCAAGCTTCAGCGCTCCAGTGCCGTCACAAGAGGCTCTAAAGAAGTCAGTCTTCGATCGGCTTACAACTACCACGGCCGCTCTTAACGGGTCGTCCAATTCCAACGTCTCAGTCTTCAACCGGTTGAGCCAAAGCTCCAGTGGCCTACAAAGAGGCTCGCGATACCAGAGAAGGCTATCCCAAAAAGGATAGTCCTCCCGATTCCTACTGCGGGTGAGATCGTTACAAGTGCTTCCCCTATCCGAAAGTCAGTTTTCGATAGGTTGGACGTTTCTTCTCAGCAGACGTCAGTCTTCGATAGGCAGACACCAACAACAGCCTTTCACCAAAACGGGGGCATGGTGAAGCCACCCCCGTAACTGAGCCTGTCCCAATGCAAGACATGCTCGACGTCGCCACTGGCGCCGGGTGAGGAAAACTTGGGGCAGCTTTCCCTCTGGACTGACACCACCAGCTCCAATGGTGGAAATTGATGCTGCTGTTCCAACTGGGAACAGCTTTGAGCCGCTCAGGTGGGTGCGCAAGAATTCTCCAATTGTTATACTAAAAAGGTCTTCTCCACCCACTGGAAATGTTATTAAGGTGAAGCCAGAGCAGCCTCCTCAGCGGTTGTCCTCTAAAATCTACAGGGTCTGGCAAGAGTCCAAGACTCTGTGATCGACAAAGACTACTCCAGCCAACAGAAAAAATAAAGGTCCGACAAGACGAGGGTCATCCCGTCGTCGTACCACGGAACGGAAAGTATCGTCTGCGACAGCCCCCTCAACTTCGGCTACCCAAAAAAGGAGAAGGCCGGAGAAGATCCCCGTGTCTATGACAAATCTCAAAGGCACTGAACCTAAATACCCCAAGCCCGGGGGCATGGTAGTGTACACCGTCTACATGGCTTCTGGAAAAGAGGAAAGCCGTGCTTCTACGGGTCATCGACCACTCACACGGTCTGTGATGAAAACTCGGGAGCAACAACAAAAGCTCCAGGAGATGCTGACAAAGATGGACACACTCACTGGGCAGAAGGAAAGCCCAAAAGTATCGTCGGATCAACGCCATGAACAAGAAACCGACGCCGAGTTCCTACGAAGGATGCTCGAGAAAAAAGATAAAGAGGCCGCGGAACAAGCGGCTAACATAAAACAAATGGCATTTCTGTTCCAAGATATGGTTGGGATGATGATTCAGCCGGACCCTCCAATAATCATTAAACACGACAGAGGGAAGACATCAAACCCTCTTTCGGCTTTATCAGCAGCCAAAGAGGAGACGATCTCGAAAGCTGCGCTTGATGACTACATAGCTCAACAAATATGAGCTCATCAGGCAAATGAAGCAACTGACCAAGTCGTCAGAACTGGGCGACCCTATCCAAGCTGGTACGATCAAATTAAGTACATGTCAGGATATACGATCCCTAAATTTCACGTGTATAAGGGGACAGGCAATCCCCATCAGCACGTCCCTCAATTCAGGGCTCACTGCGGCAATACTGGAGGTGACGACAAACTGCTGCTTCGCCAATTCGTCGGCAGTTTAGCGGAGACGGCATTTGAATGGTACTCAGAGCTTCCGAATGACTCCATCAAAACATTCACAGAAATGGAGTTACTATTCACCCAGCGTTTTGCAAGCGCTAGCGAACGCACCCCGATCACGGCATTGATCAATGCCAGGGTGAAGCCAGGTGAAACTTGGGTTCAGTATGCAATTCGGTGGCAGAACCTATGGTCGAGATGCGAACAACGCATAGAAGAAGCTCCTGCCATGGGCATGTTCGTGGGGACCCTGGATCCGCAGGCAACTATATCCTAATTCATGATGTTCTTCAAGCCGACCACTTTCCAAGCCTTGATCGAAAAGCTGGCCTAAATGGACCAGATTGGCCATAGACCGCCCTCCTCGAAAACAGAGCTTCGAAGCGAAAAGGGAAAAGGGAAAGCTACCTTCATCGCCAACACCTAGCAACAGCCGAGTGATCCGAAACCAGCTACTCGCCAAGGCAACAAACCGTGATTCCTCGACGAGAAGTTGAGACGTCCTTATTCGTTTCCCCGAGATAAAATGAGGAGAATGTTCGAACTAGCGGTACGCAACAGGCTCATCACCCTAACGGATCCGAAATGCCCACTGCAGCCCGGTGACGTCAGCAGTCCCAACTATTGCCCCTACCACCGAATATTGGGCGATCCAATCGAAGATTGCTTCATCTTCAAAAATTGGATTGAGGACCAGTACCAGCAAGGCAAATTCGCGCTATCTGAAAACTGGAGGGTAAACCCGCCACAACCACATGCTCCGAAAAAGATGGACATGCCGGGGCTTCATGCTCATTTATAGAGGAAGCTCCTTAGGAAGTTGTTCTTTCGACTAAAACTAAAAGAATGCTGAAAGATCTTAAAGTATGTCTGGCAATTCGGTGGAGAAGCCCGCTAGAGCCAGAAATCATTGAGGGGATACTGAAACCGCGCCCAACATCGGGAGTTGATAGTGATGGGCAAAATACCCAGGCCCACCCGTCGAAGTCATCGAAGAAGAAGAAGAAGACCAAAAAGCCCGCGCAGTCTAACGACAAACGTATGGATTTGCAAAAGCATATTGACGCACTGGAGGAATATAACCAGAAGGCGCGAACCCCAGTCACACTCCAAGAGTTTCTCAACCATATTCTTGAAAGAGGAGATAATGACAATGATGAGGGAGAAGACTCGTCAGAAGAACCTGAGGATTATGTGGCAAGATGTCACATGATCTCTCATTCACCAATAAATGACAAAGAAGCTCACTTGGCATCAGAAGATAATATAGAGGAGCTAGGGGCAGGATCGGTGCCAAAATCTTTAGAACCGTCAGACGAGATGATTGACATGCTGCTAAACGAAGCCCATCAGAAGAGCAAAGCTGATTAAGAGCGTGAAATGGCCATATTCGAAAGGGCCAGGCGTCAGCATCAAGTTGAAGAAGCCATGGTAGGGATGAGTTGAAAAACACTCCAACCAGATCGAAGCACGCCCGCGGCAGACAAAAACAAGCTTAAGACAAGGAAACGGTTCGCTAAAGCCCTGTCAATGGGAATGAAGCTGCCATTCTCCAAAGAAAATACTCTTGGCGGTATACACCTTGACGAAGCGGATGTACATCCTAGCTACTGCTTATACCATCAAAAGATTGCGCACCCTATCGAAGAATGCATGGCCTTTAAAAAGTGGTGGCATGGATACGTTGCTCACCGACAACATTTCAAGTGGATGAAGCGCAAAACTCATCGGGAGCAGAGAAGCATGACAGATAAGCACACAAGAATTGCCGGCAACTGTCACATGGTTGATTCCGGAGGATCGCAAATTCTCACCTTCGGAAGCGATTCTAACGAAGAAATAGCCCTCGGCCCTCTCTTCAAGGAATCCACCTCTGGAAAAGAGGAAGAGATATGTGAGAACATTCAGCCGCGTAATCGTACGTTGCCTGAAAAGAATCTCGGATCTACAAACAAAGGATCGAACAAAAAAGATAAGGGGAAGGAAAAAGTTCCTGAGGATATCGCCCTCGATTATCGAGTCGTCGAAGAGCTGGCAGCCAAGGACCCACCCAAGAAAAGCAAAGTGGATTACAATGTTCTGGCACACCTGAGGAGGATACCCTCACAGCTAAGCATTTTGGATGCCCTTCTGTTGTCTAAAGAGGCACAAGATTCTCTGATCAGGGCATTACAAGAGCTCAAACAGTTTCAAGCTTTTCTTTCCGAAGAAAAGATGAAGGACGAGCTGGAAGAAGTGCACACAGCTGACATCACTTTCGGCGATGAAGATCTCCTCCTCGGAACGTGCGAGCACAATCGTCCCCTGTATGTCACCGGGTACTGCCATGACATCAAGATAGGGAAGATCTTAGTTGACAACAGGTCCTCTGTTAACCTCCTAAATGTGAGGGTGCTAAAAGAAATCTGCATGAGCGTTCAGCAGCTCGCTCGAGATAAAATCACCATCTCCGAGTTCGACTCCCAGTCATCACGGACGCTCGGGTCTGTAATACTGACGTTACGCTATGGGGTGCTCGTCACTGACATCAAATTTCATGTCATTGACGCCAAGACCTGCTACAACGTTTTGCTCGGTAGGCCTTGGTTACCCGAGTACAACATCATCCTTTCTACACAACATCAATGTATGAAGTATTTCAAAGATGGTCTCGAGTATACCGTGATGGAGAAACTAAACCCATTCTCCGTAAATGAAGTCCGAAAGTACGAAGATGCAAAGTATTTCCTACCAGACTTTGAAGAGACGGAAAGATGCCACAAACCGGAGAATAAGCAAAAAGCTATCACCACTATTCCGGTCTTCGGGAGCGATACCGAGGAGGAAGAAGAGATAGTCTATTCGGGACCGCCCCAATGCAACAAGCTGGGACCATCTACCCATATTCTGGTTTTTAGCAGTGACACTGAAGACGAAGTCAACGTGGTGTTCTCGGTCCTTCCATCAATGCAGGCCCTCGCTGAAGATAATAAGAGTTTGCAAATCGCCATGGTTCCGTGGCAGCACTACAGAGAGCTTGATGCGCTTGAGACATATAGCGTGCAAGAGCTGCAAACATTCTACGTCTCTTCCAGGCAAAGAGGTGAGAAGGCGATCATTTTCTACAAATCCACAGAGACTAAAGTCGAAAGAGAAGTCTGGCATGGTGCCGATTTTGTGCTTGCCAGGATCCGACCAATCCGTCTGCCCAGGTACTACACCGAGAGATTGAAAAGGTTATTAAGATGCCAAGGCGTACCTTTCAAACAGACTACTCGACAAGCTCAATTCTACAACAGGATTTGGAACGTCCCCGGAACTCAGCAAAAATTGCCCAACGGAAAAATGGAAATGATCGGGCTTGGATATGTCCAGTCTAAGAAACGGGAGCAATTCTATGGCTGCCATGTCATAAAGGACCTTGATGAAGAAGAGGATGCACTTTTAAAAGGCGCTGACGCTGAACCAGAACGAAGTCCTATCATAAAAATGTCGTGTCCGTCGTTTGAAGAACAGAAGGACAAGCTAGTGAGGGAAGCAAGTCAAAAGGTTCGGAACGAACACAGTTGCGAAATGACCATTTATGAGAAAGCCAAGACGCAACGCCTCCTTCAGCAGGCTGCGGAAGATGACAATGCCCTCAGCCGTCAGCCCGCCATGCATTCCCAAGACAAGAAAAGGGCCAGACGCAGAGACAAAAACAAGTTAAAGAACGGAAAAAACGTTCGACGGCGGCAAAACGGATCCAAAAGGCCATGCCATCGAGAAAAGGTCAGCCGGAACCCGTCTCTTATGAAGAAGATGGATCGGGAATATTCCTTCCCTCAAGACAAGACAATGAAGATATTCGACCTCGTCGTGAAATATCAAATGATTACGCTCCCGGAGTCCAAGCACCCCGAACAACCAAACGAGGTCTATCAACCAGATTATTGCTCCTATCATCGAGCGATAGGACATCATCTTGAAGACTGCTTCACCTTCAAAAACTAGGTCGAAGAACAATATCAACTCGACAGGTTCGCTCTATCCAGCAGTTGGAGGGTAGCCCCACCGCGAAAACATGTTCCAAAAGCAACGTATATAGCGAGAATAGAACCAGATCAACATCGGTCTTGGAAACGATCTCGTACCTGTTACGTGATAACGCTGTCGGAAGAAGGAGTGCACAAGAATATGGATGACCTCCCCTGGTGCTTCGAAAATGAGAATGAAGAGGAGTTGATCTCAGAATTTCTACCGGCGCCAAAAGAGTTGGAAGATGGAATACATACTACTGCGGACAAGCTAAGGAAAATCGACTTGGGGACGACAAACGACCCGCGGCCTACGTTCGTCAGTGAGCTGCTGCCTAAAGAACAGGTAGCTACGCTAAAAGATGTGCTTATGCAGTATAAAGACTGCTTCGCATGGAACTATTCCGAGATGCCGGGGATAGATCCAGAAATAGCTGTGCATAAATTGGCGATATCTCCGTACATCAAGCCAGTGAAACAAGCACCAAGAAGAATACGACTCGAATTTGAAATGAGTATCAACGCCGAAATCAAGAAGCTAATCGACTCTAGCTTCATCTAAGAAGTTCAATACCTCGATTGGATCGCCAACATTGTCCCAGTAATGAAGAAAAATAGGACGGTGCGCATCTGCGTGGACTTTCGGGACCTCAACAAAGCTTGCCCGAAGAATGATTTTCCCGTGCCGATTACCGAGCTAATGATAGATAACACGTCCACTCATGAAGTCTTCTCCTTCATGGACGGATCATCGGAGTACAACCAAATAAAGATGCATCCCGAAGACCAGAAGCATACCGCTTTCCGGACCCCTCTGGGCATATTCTGCTACGAAGTAATACCTTTTGGTCTGAAGAACGCCAACGCTACCTATCAGAGGGCCATGACGAAGATTTTCGATGACTTCATACATGAAATCATCAAGTGCTATATTGATGACCTCGTAGTGAAAAGCAAATCGCACGAGGAGCATTGGGAGCATCTGAAGATAGTTTTCAACGCCTTCGGAAATACAACCTGAAGATGAACCCTCTGAAATGCGCGTTCAGAGTTTCCTCAGGCAAATTCCTAGGGTTCATCATACGACATCGAGGCATCGAAATAGACCCGTCAAAGATCAAGGCGATTATAGAAATGCCTTCGCCAAGAACTTTAAAACAATTGCGGTCTCTACAAGGGAAGCTCGCGTATATTCGACGGTTCATAGCTAACCACTCCGGCAAATGTCGTCCTTACAGTCACCTGATGAAGAAGGGAACCCCGTTCGTTTGGGATCGTAAATGCCAGAGTGCACTGGATGAAATCAAGCAATACCTGCAGAATCCGCCGGTACTGACCGTTCCGGTCAAGGGAAAGCCCCTCATCCTGTACACAACCGCCCTTGAAGGTTCTTTAGTCGCACTATGGGCACAGGAGAATGACCAAGGGAAAGAGAGAGCCATCTACTATTTTAGTCGAGTTCTCCTGGGGACAGAAAACAATTACTCCCCTATCGAAAAACACTGCCTGGCGTTAATCTTCACGATAACGAAGCTTCGGCATAATGCTTTGGCGCATGAGGTCTATCTCATATCAAAAGTGGATCCTCTCAAATATTTGATGTCAAGAGCCATACTAACGGGACGGCTCGCTAAATGGGCTCTACTCTTAATGGAATTCTCGATAACGTACCGATCTCTCAAGGCAGTGAAAGGCCAGGCCATCGCCGATTTCCTCGTTGAGCATCCGATACCTGCCGATTCACCCCTAAATTGCGAATTGCCAGACGAGCACACGTTTGACACGCTCGACGGGGAAAGAGGAGGGAGTGATACCCGATAGGAACTCTACTTCGATGGGGCATCTTCTATGAAGAAGGGAAAGCACATCTCCCCCATAATCAAATCTGGGGTAGGCCTCATCTTCGTGACTCCACAAGGAGGGATAATGCGATTTGTCTTTTCCTAACAGAGCCGAGGACAAACAATGAAGCCAAATATGAAGCTTTGATAGCAGGTCTTGAGATCACTGTTGACATGGAATCGAAAACCTCCTCATATACGGAGACTCCCAACTGGTCGTTAGTCAAGTAAACGGCGACTATCAGACGTGCAAACCAGAGTTGGTAAAGTACGGCGAGAGAGTGCAACAACTTCTGACTCAAATTCCCTCCTACGTCCTAGAAAGCATACCGCGTACAGAAAATAGCAAAGCGGACGCATTAGCCAAACTCACTAAAGAACTGGCTGACGAAAACCTCGATGACGTAAAGATCATTATGCAAAGCCGTCGGATTCTTGCACCAGCAGAAATATCTCCAAAGTCTTCTGAAGAAAAGGAAGCGACTAAGTAAACAGCCCTACAAATAGAGGACCAAGAAAAGTCTAAGGATTGGAGAGAAGTCTTTATAGACTACTTCAAATCCTGTCAAACACCGGAAGACGCATCCTCAAGACATCAGCTTATGAGACGAGCTCTGTCTTGTGCCTTCGTTAATGACATTCTATACAAGAGGTCGTTCGACTCTCTGTGGCTAAGATGCCTGGGACCGGAAGAAGCAAGGAGAGTCGTCCAAGAAACTCACGACGGATTCCGTGGTTTTCATCAAGCCGGGCCAAAGATGAAGCTGAAGATCAAAAGGATGGGCTAATATTGACCCACGATGATTCAGGACTGCCTCGAATACGCGAAGCAATGCCACTCGTGCCAAATTCATGGAGACTTCATCCACCAGCATCCAAACCTACTACACCCAACAGTGGCTAGCTGGCCATTCGAAATGTGGGGAACTGACATAATTGGGCCCATCGAACCAGCGTCATCCAAAGGACATCGATTCATATTGGAGACAACTGATTACTTCTCTAAGTGGGCAGAAGCCATACCGCTAAGAGACGTGAAGACGGAGAACATCCTCTATTTCTTCAAGACGCACGTCATCTATCGGTTTGGCACTCTGCGACGGATTATCTCCGATAACGGGCCATTCTACAGAAGTCATAGAATCAGTCGCTTCGCACAGCAGTATAACATATACTGGAGATACTCTTCGGTCTATAATCCCCGAGCTAACGGTCTAGCTGAGACTTTAAATAAAACCTTGACAAAGATCATAAAGAAGACGGTGTCCAAAAATAAAAAGGACTGGAATGACAGGTTGCACGAAGCTCTCTGGGCGTATCGAACTACGTTCAAAATGGCCACGAATACAACGCCATTCGCGTTGGTATTTGGCACGGAAGCAGAACTTCCCCTCGAGATAGAGTTACCCTATCTATGAGTGGCGTTTCATTACGAACTAACAGATGAAGAGAATGCCCATCTTCGGCTTAAGGAGCTCGACGCTCTCGATGAAACTCGTCTTATGGCGCAGCAAAACTTGGAGGCTTACAAAGCAAAGATGACACGCTCATACAAAAGATTAACTAGGCCGAGAGCATTCCGCCAAGGCGAACTCGTGCTAGTGGTCAAGAGACCTATGATCCCTAATCGTGCCAAACGGAGGAAATTTGAACCAAACTATGAGGGCCTGTACATCATAGACAAAGTCTACTAAGGTGGGGCTTACTTGCTCATGGATATGCATGGCGAAAGACCCTTCCGGCCAATAAACGGTCGATTCCTTAAGAAATACTATCCCTGATGAGTCACAACCCAGGTTAATGATAGATGACGACGCTTGTGTCCGCTCGCTGTCTTCCTGAGTACTAAATTTTGTCAGTGCTATCCGGTAAAACTTCGCCGCTGAAACTAGCCGAAATGTCCCTAAACTAACAGCGGACCGAAATGTCCCTAAACTAACAATGGACCGTAATGTACTTAAACTAGAAACGGACCGCAATGTCCTAAAACTAACAATGGACCACAATGTCCTGAAACTAGCTACGGACCAAAACGTCTTTAAACTACTACGAACCGCAGCATCCTTAGGCTAATGCGGCAAAAAAGGGGGTACGTCTATAAGCGAAATGGGCACGGATGAAAACCCGAAAGGGCTCCGTGAGTAAAAACAGCAGGGCTACCGGCGAGTTTGTGAAAAGCCGAAAGGGCGCAGACTCGTAAAAGAAATTCATGCACACTTGCAAGGTCTTCTCGACCTTGTAAGGAGAAAATACGTGCGTGAGATCCTTACGACTCACAAGGGAGAAACACACTTAGGGATCCCCACGATTCCTAAGAAGAAATTGCACTTACGAGATCCTCATGACTCGTAAGGAGAATCCCCTTATGAGACCCTCACGGCTCATAGGATTCAAAAGCCTTAAGCTACAGGGATATGAACCTGTCCTTAAGCCATCACATTCCCCAGATTGCCCTACAAACGGTTCAGTATTGACCCTTGTATACAATCCACGGGCACAAATAAACGTCTCCCCCACCAAGTTCCACCAATGGCGCGAAATGTCTTTATATGGTGAACAACACTTGTAAGTCCTCTCGACTTATAAGGAGAAACGCTCTTGTAAGATCTTTACGACTTATAAGAGAACACGCACTTAATAATCCTCACGATTCCTAAGGAGAAAACGCACCTATGAGATCCTCACGACTCGTAAGGAGAAACACCTTTATAAGACCCTTACGGCTCATGAAGTCAAAAGACTTAGTCGACAGGACCCTAACCCTGTTTGCCAAGCCACCTTTGTTCAAATCGTCAGAGGTAAATGATGATTCGCTCCTGGAAATATCCCAGTTGTAGCGATGCTGATGCCTAAATCGGTATCAAAGTCCAAGTCCTTTCACGGCAAATGATAATTCGCTCCTGGCCACATTCCAGTCACAGCAATGCTGATGCTAAGATTGGTATCAGATCTCGAGTTCCATACTCGCAGCGAAAAACCAGTGAGCCAAAAATGCATATGAAATAGCCGAAATGATAGGGCGACTTGCAACAAAGAGCAGCAAGTAAAATATATGCATATAAAAATAGCCGAAATGATAGGGCAACTCGCAATAAAAAGCAGCGAGTAAAGAAAAAGAAAAACAGCCGAAATGATTGGGCACCGCGAAAAATAGCCAAAATGATTGGGCAATCGCGACTTTCGCGATATAAAAAGCTGAAATGATAGAGCGTCGCGGAAAGAAAAACAAAAAAAAAAGATGAAACTTTTGCCCTACAGGAGAGTCCATACTGACCCCTGTATACAATCCACGGGCATAAATGAAAAGGGAATCACATTTTCCTACCAGACTCTGTCAAAGGGAAGCCAGATCTCAACGGCAACATTTACAGCCTTAAGATCAGCAGCGTCGTTTCTCCTCATTCCAGCAGGATACGGACGCGACACCACCAATCGGAGCTACGGCGAAGTCCCTAGTTCTAAGACTCCACGGTTCACAGACAACCTAAAGTCAATCCTGACACCGCAGAAAGCGGAGCAAGTCAACCCCGACACCGCAGAAAGCGGAGAAAGTCAACCCCGACACCGCAGAAAGCGGAGCAAGTCAACCCTGACACCGCAGAAAGTGGATCAAGTCAACCAATGACCTCCCAGCCGGAACAACGCTCCGTCTTGGAAACAAGTCAACAAATGACCTCCCCGCCGGAACAACGCCCCATCTTGAAAACAAGTCAACAAATGACCTCCCCGCCGGAAAAACGCTCCGTCTCGGAAACAAGTCAACTCACAAACCTCTCGATTCGTTTCGACCCGCAAGGAAATCAGTGTCTTTGCAGGAACCGCTCGATCCGTCTCAACCCCAGGGAAATCAGTGTCCTTGGCAAAACCTCTCAATTCAGGAAAATCAGCGTCCTTGGCGAGAACCTCTCGATCCGTTTCGGCCTACAAGGAAATCAGTATCTTTGCGAGAATCTCTTGATTCGTCTCGACCTGTGGGGAAATTAGTATCCCTACGCATAAAGAAAATTCTCTTGTGGGATCCTTACGATTCTCGAGAGAAAACGCACTTAGGAGTCCTCACGACCCCTAAAAAGAAATTACTCCTACGAGATCCTCCCGACTCGTAGGGAGAAACGTCTTTATGAGACCCTCATGGCTCATAAAGTTTAAAAGTCTTAGACAGCAGACATGAACATGTTTCCTAAGCCATCAGTACCCTATAAGGAGCTTAAGATGGACCGCTATCTACTATCTACAGACCACATTTGCTAAAGTAATATGCTAATGACACAACAAAGAAAAGAAAGCGGTAGTACAAGATAAAAAAATGTCTTTTATTCACGAATTCATTGGGCACAAAATATATCATATAAAAGAATAAAAAAAATGAATGAATGCATGTTATTCATAGATTACAAATTTTCAATCGATACAAAGACGGCTACTAAGAAGGAGGCATCTTCAGTAAGTTAGCAAGCCGTTCGCGCACTCCTATCAACTCCTTTTCATGGTCAGCCGCCGCGGCCAACTCCGCTTTAATTCGAGCCCATTGCTGCAAACAGGATGAAAGTTTCTTATCGACTTACTGCTGAGCAGCTTAGCAACTCTGCGTAACCCGCTCAGTGAAGTCGAGCTTCTGTCTCAGTACTAGCCCGTCAGAAATACATCTGTTTTCCCAATCAGAGCAAAGCTCTGTTCAAATTTTGAAATTTGAAATGAAGCAGCGCTTCATAGAAGCGCTAGTGCCAAGTGCGCCAGCACTAAGACTCTGAGGCAGCGCTCACGTGCAAAGCACGAGAGCGCTCACGCCAAGAGCGCCAGCGCTATGAGTCAAAGACTATGAGGCAGCGCTCACGTGCAAAGCATGAGAGCGCTCGCGCCAAGAGCGCCAGCGCTAACAGTCAAAGACTCTGAGGCAGCGCTCACATGCAAAGCACGAGAGCGCTGGCGCTAAGTGCGCCAGCGCTAAGAGTCAAAGACTCTGAAGCAGCACTCACATGCAAGGTACGAGAGCGTCAAGTGCTAGAGCTAAATGTTCTCCACCGTTGAATCAAAGATCCAGCGAAAATGATAAATCATCAAATTACCAGAATAAGATCATGTTCAGGAAATACTCCTCAAATCTCTCCAAACAGGAAAAATTGTGCTCTGTAAATCAGAGCACCGTTGGATCAAAGATCCAATGATGATTAAAAATCACCAAGATACAGAGTAAGTTCTGTACGGGAAAATATTTTCCAATCTTGTTAAAAACAAGAAGATTGTCTTCTGTAAAACAGAAGCCCTAGGATCAAAGATCCAATGGTGGGGAAACATCCCCAAATCAATCAGAGAAAGATTTCCTTAACTGATTCAACAAATCAGTATCCTCTATATAAAGGACCTAAGACTTCAAGTCTTGCACAAAGGAACCCCCCTCCCCACACAAACTTTGAGAAATTTCAAAAAGAAGAGCAAGCTCTCAGAAGAAGAAATTTTCTTCAAGGTAAATAAAAGTAGATAGATCATAACATCTGCTGAATTTTTAAGAGTTTAACTCTCACATCATAAGAACTCAGTTCTTTATGTAGATCACAGATCCATAAGACTAGGTTTTTCATAAATAAAAAAAATAAGAGATCATAGCATCTCATCAAAAGGAGAAGAACTTAGTTCTTAAATCCATGAGACAAAGTCTCTTATTAACCGAGAATTTAATTCTCAGGGCACAGAATTGATCAGAGCTGCCTCAAAAGAGCCTTAGCGCTCCAATTAAAAAGAAGTGCCTCAGCGCTCCAAGTCTGGCGCTCAGCGCCCAGTGCTCCAAGCGCTATGTTATAAAAAGAGCCTTAGCGCTCCAAATTAAAAAGAAGCGTCTCAGTACTCCAAGTCTGGCACTCAGCGCCTAGCGCACCAAGCGCTATTTCATAAGAAGCGCTTTAGCGCTCCAAATTTTGCGCTCATCGCTAAGCGCACCATGTGCTCCTCACGTGTGCGCTATTTCATAGGAAGCGCTTCAACGTTCCAAGCCTGGCGCTCAATGCCAAGCGCACCACGTGCTCCTCACGTAGGCGCTGAAGGAACACAAAGTGTTCTTTAAATAAAAACCTCAGTGCCATAAAAAGTATTCAACACTCAGCAAAAAACAAAAAGAAAAAGGGTGTCAGAACCCAAGTCAATGCTCAGCATTGTTAAATTAAAAAGGACTGAGCCCAAATGAATGTTCAACATTCTATTCAAAACTGAGTGGGTTGAACCCAAGTTGGTCACAAATCCTTAATTCAGATTAACTGAGCCTATATGCTCATAATCTCTTAATTGATCTTGATCCAAAACGTGACTATGGATCTCCCAACCAACATTGGTTCAATGGTACATCTCTTCACATCTCTGATATGTGTCATTGTAATTCTTCAACGTCTTCAGATAGGTGGCGGGTCCCGACAACCAGAAATCCAATGGACCGCAACGTCCTAAAACTAACAATGGACCGTAATGTCCTTAAACTAACTACGGACCGTAACGTCCCTAAACTAAACTCTATGGACTATGAGGTCCTTAAACTCATAGACTATGATATCCTTAAATCCAATGGACCGCAACGTCCCTAAACTAAACCCCCATAGACTATGACGTCTTTAAACTATGGACTATGATGTCCTTAAACTCCATGGACTATGATGTCCTTAAACTTATAGACCGCAATGTCCCTAAACTAACACAACAGAGCCCACATGCTCTTTTGTTGGATCTAAATGATCCCAAAATCCAGTTGAGTAGATCTTAGTCTAAAATTAGACTAAAGTATTCTCAACAAACATTTGAGTTGACCTTAGTCTAAAACAAGACTAACGGTCCTTAAACCAACCCAAACCAAAATATAAGAAAATACGGATTTGGACTAATCCATGCCCTACGGGCGACAACATAAATTAGTCTCCGTATACAATCCACGGGCAACCAAAAAACAAAACAAACACACACGACACGAAGTGACCATCTGGAGAAGGAGAAAGTGGTTATCGCGATGCGGTAGCGTAATTAACTGCAGGGACTTGCGCCTGCAGGGAAGAGCATCCCCATAATCAAAACCCCCTCCCAATGAGGGGAAATCTGACGAAATCTGCTACAACGGCCGCATCTGTTTAAACCTTCGATATACGGTGCCATAAATTAACTTGGCATCTTCAGAGAGGAAGACAGATAAATCCAAATAGTATCTGCCCCCCAAAATGCAGGCCAGACGTTTCCAACGTCCCGGTCGCGTCTTTCGACGGCGAACAAATTCTGGCACGTCCTGTGGGACCTTTTCCTCTTTCCACTCCACACTTCGTGTGTCGTGTTTTTCCGTGATCAGATAATCGTGGTGTATATGTTTGTGGTTGCCCTTGGGTGATGGGATACTGAAGCCGGCGTTGCGTCTCTATGAAGAATGGCGTTTGCTCCCTAGCAACTCAGGCTCTGTCACAATTGTGGAGTCAAGTATGGGCCACTTGCAGCCTCAAATCTCTGCAATCCGGCTCTTCAAGAAATCAACGGGCTCCTCTTTGGGTCGATACTCCCACATCCCACCCTCGGTGTCTCAACGTCGATGGAGGAAGCCCAGAGGAAGTCGGTCTTCTACAGATTGGTTCCCTAAGGTGCAACTTTGCCGACAGAATCAGTCCTCCAACAACTGGTACCTGCCAAGGACTAAGGTCGACGCATGGGGCAGAATATTTAGGCTCTCAAAGGAAACAGGGGGCAGGCTTGGCAAAATACTGAAGCTAATCAAATCCCGGCCGTAAGAAATGGTCGACGTCGATATCGACATCATACAAAATGAACTAGGAGCAGTTCTCCGTATGGTCCTGTTTCAACCCCAGTGGTGAATATTGTTGTTCGAACTGGGAAAAACTACAAATTGTTGCGAAGGGTCTGACAAAATTCTCCTACCGCAATATTGAAAAAGTCTCCGCAGCCCATGGAGATTCCACAAGAGCAGAAACAAGTTCACTCCCTGAGACAACTTTCCTCATCTATATATAAGGTGTGGAAGAAGATAAAGGAGACTCGCCCCAAAACGGATCCGGATACAGTGGTTCCTCCCAAAACCAAAACGGCTTTTCAAAAAAAAAAAAGAGGCCTATTAAAGCTCAAGTGTCTAGAGCAAACTCCAAACACCCCAAGCCTGGGGCCATGATGGTTCACATAGTCTATGTGGTGACTTCCAAAGACGAAGTTCGAGCTTCTACTAGTCACCGACCTCAAACTCGGTCCCTGAAAAAAGTTCAACTGCAACATGAAAAGCTGCAGGAGATGCTTGCTCAGGCGGCAGCAAACACTAATCCATCGCCTAAGGAAAATCCCGAGGACGAACCCGAAGAAAGAGTAGAGAAGGAGTTAGATATTGATCTCCTAAAGCGCGCTCTGAAAAAGAGAGATGAAGAAGCAGAAGAAATGTCCACTAAAATGAACCAGATGACCCTTCTGATTCAGAATATGGCCGGAATGATGGTTTAATCGAAACCACTGGCAGATGAACCGCTGGTATTCCGTTTTAAAGATAAGGATGACATTTCAAATCCTCTGCAAATCTCACCAACGGCTGAGGAGGAAATAATTCCTGAAAGAAAAGATGGACACATATATCGCTCAGCAAGTCGAAACTCACTGTGCCAGTAAAGCATCGAATAGGCCAATCAAGACTGGTCGACCGTATCCGGCGTGCTACAATCAAATACAGTACCCATCGGAATACATACTTCTGACTCCACATGTACAAAGGAAATGGGAATCCTCGCCAACACATTGCGTGATTTAAATCCATGTATGGAAATACTGGAGGAAATGACATACTACTCCTCTGACAGTTCGTCAACGGTCTGGCGGGCATCACCTTCGTATGGTAGGCGAAATTCCCAAATGATTTCATGAAAAGCTTCAAAGAAATGGATATGCTCTTCTGTCAGAGATTCGCTAATGAGAACAAACATACTACCGTGACAGCGCTGGTCAATGAAAGGGTTAGGCCGAATGAGACTTAGGTTCAATATGTTACACGATGGCGAAAATACAAGCAATGCATCGATGAAGTTGCAGCCATGGGAATGCTTATAGCCACCCTTGACCCAAATTCAAAGGCGTCCTCGTATATGGCCCTCTTCAAACCGACGACCTTCCAAAAACTCATGGATAAAATGGCTCAATTGGATTAAATAGGTCAAGACTCTTTCTCATCCGATGATGACGAGTGAAAAGCGGAGGCAAGATGGCGTTTGTCGCCTACGCTCAAAAAAAATAAGCGGCTCTGAAGCAACCGTCGCCAAAATAGCGACGGCGTGGGTACGCGTTCCCTCCCGAGATACACACAGGGGGCATATTTCTCACTGGCGGAAGAATCACTATATAGAATGGTCCATTCTTCTCAAAGGATAGGAATGATATTAAGGGGCCTAAAAATAGGTCCTACAATCTAATGGAATTCCCCGCTCAAAAAAATAAAAAAACAGTATATCCACAAGCAAAATGGTCACGGATGAAAATCCGAAAGGGCGCCGTGAGTAAAAATAGCAGGATTGCCGACGAGTTTGTGAAAACCCGGAAGGGCGCAATCCCGTAAAAAAACAAAAAAAACGGTATGTCCACAAGCAAGATGGGCACGGATGAAAACCCGAAAGGGCACCGTGAGTAAAAACAGCAGGATTGCCGGCGAGCTTGTGAAAACCCGGAAGGGCGCAAGCTCGTTAAAATAAATACACTTACGAGATCCTCACGACTCGTGAGGAGAATCCCCTCTGTGAGACCCTCACGGCTCATAGGATTCAAAAGCTTTATGTTACAGGGATCTAGACCTGTTCTTAAGCCGTCATATCTCTCAAACTGACCTACAAGCGGTCCATATTGACCCCTGTATACAATCCAGGGGCACGAATAAATATTTCTTTGCCAAGTTCTACAAATGGCAAGAAATGTCCCCATATGGTGAATAACACTTGTAAGTCCTCTCGACTTATAAGGAGAAAATACTCTTATGAGATCCTTATGACTTATAAGAGGAAACACCACTTAGAAGTCCCCACGATTTCTAAAAAGAACATACACCTACGAGATCCTCACGACTCATAGGGAGAAATAACTTTGTGAGACCCTTACGGCTCATAAATTCAAAAGTCTTAGTCGACAGGATCCGAACCCTGTCTACTAAGCCACCTTTGTCCAAATCGACAGGGGCAAATGATGAGTCGCTCCTGGCATTATCCCAGTTGTAGCGATACTGATGCCTAAACAGGTGTCAAAATCCATGTCAACCTCTCCGGCAAATGCCATCCCTATAACCACTTAATGAAGAAAGGGAACCCGTTCGTCTGGGATTAGAAATACCAAAGTACACGGGACGAAATCAAGTAATACCTGCAGAATCCACTGGTACTGACCGCCCTGGTTAAGGGAATGCCCCTCATCCTGTCCACAACAGCCCTTGAAGGTTCCTTAGACGCGCTATGGGCACAGGAGAACGACCAAAGGAAGGAGAGAGCCCTCTACTATTTGAGTCGAATTCTCCTTGGGGCAGAAAACAACTACTCCCCTATCGAAAAACACTGCCTGGCATTAATCTTTGCGATAACGAAGCTCAGACACTATGCGTTGGCGCATGAGGTCCATCTCATATCAAAAGTGGATCCTCTCAAATATTTGATGTCAAGAGACATACTAACGGGAAGGCTTGCCAAATGGGCCCTCCTCCTGATGGAGTTCTCGATAACATACCGACCCCTCAAGGCGATAAAAGGCCAGGCCATCGCCGACTTCCTCGCTGAGCATCCGATACCTGCCGATTCACCCCTAAATTGCGAATTTCCAGACGAGCACGCGTTTGACACGATTGACAGGGAGAGAGGAGAGAGTGATACCCGATGGGAACTCTATTTTGATGGGGCATCTTCCATGAAGAAGCGAAAGCACAACTCCCCCATAATCAAATCTGGGGTAGGCCTCATCTTCGTGACTCCACAAGGAGGGATAATGCGCTTTGCCTTTTCCTTAACAGAGCCGAGGACAAACAATGAAACTGAATATGAAGCTTTGATAGCAGGTCTTGAGATCGCCGTCGACATGGGAATCGAAAACCTCCTCATATACGGAGACTCCCAGCTAGTCGTTAGTCAAGTAAACGGCGACTATCAAACGTGCAAACCAGAGTTGGTGAAGTACGGCAAGAGAGTACTGTTCCCCTCCGAAAGACGGCGCACAAGACCGCGATGTCCTGACGCTGAGATTCGGGGCAGATGCTATTTGGTTTTATCCGTCCACCTCTCCAAAGATGCCACATTGATTTATGGCACTGTGTATCAGAGGTTTAGACGGATGCGGCCGATGTAGCAGACTTCGTCAGATTCCCCCTCAGGATGAGGGGTTTTTGATTGTGGGGACGCTCTTCCCTGCAGGCGCAAGCCCCTGCAGTTAATTACGCTACCGCATCGCGGTAACAACTTTCTCCTTCTCCAGAATTTCACTTCGTGTCGTGGGTGTTTGTTTTGTTTGTGGTTGCCCGTGGATTGTATACGGAGACTGAGTAATGCCGTCGCCCGTAGGACGTGGATTAGTCCAAATCCGTATTTACTTAGATTTGGGTTTGGTGTTTTTAGTTTAAGGATACGTTAGTCGCGTTGCGGCTAAGATCAACTTAAACGTTCGTTAAGGATACGTTAATCCTGTTTGGGACTAAGATCAACTTAACGTGATAATCCATTTAATCTCTGGCTATCGGGACTCGTCACCTCTCTAATTCCGTTGAAGTATTACAACGGCAGATGTCAGAGGAGTTCAGAGATGTACCCTTGAACCAAGGTTGATTTGGAGTTTTATAGTCCGTTTGAATGTTTAAGGATACGTTAGCCGTGTTTGGGGCTAAGATCAACTTAAACGGGACCGTTTAGATCCGGCAAAAGAGCATTTGGAGGCTCTATTGTTCCAGTTTAGGGACGTGGTGGTCCATGTTCCAGTTTGTGGACGTGGTGGTCCATCGCCAGTTTAGGGACGTGGTGGTCCAATATTAGTTTAGGGACGTTCCGGTCCGATATTAGTTTAAGGACGTTCCGGTCCAATATTAGTTTAGGGACGTTTCGGTCCGATATTAGTTTAGGGACGTTTCGGTCCACGAATTTAAGGACCCCGCAGTCCATATTAATGTGTGGTCGTTGGGACCCGTCACCTCTTTGACGTCGTTGGGGAATTACAACGATGGATGTCAAAGGAGTTCGGAGATGTACCCTCGAACCGGATATAAATTGATTTGAGAGAGCATCTGTGCTCAGTTCAATTTAATTTAATGACTTACGGCCAGAATTGGGCTAAGTCCAGTTGAAAATGTTCAACATTTTATTTATTTTTAGTCTATTAGACCTGTGCTAGGGCTTTGCCCACACTTAAATAATGTATTGCATTACTTCTATTTTTTTTGTTTGGGCTCTGCCCATAAAAGATGCAGAGCATCAATTTATTTTGGGCTCTGCAAGGCATCTGCATAACATTTTATTATTTTGTTTGAGCTTTTCCCATTTATAAATGATGCAGAGCATCAATTTAATTAGGCCTGTTTGGTCTTTTAATTGGGCCTGGCCCTTCATTAAAATGCATTGCATTTATTAGGCGCTTTGCGCCAATCACTGAGCGCAAGCGCTTGTGGTGAGGACACGTGTCATGCTCTGGTGAGCGCAAGCGCAACAGTGCAGTGCGCTGCGCTAGTGCGTTGCGCTGTTACGCTGCTGACACGTGGCGCGCTCTGGTGAGTTGCGCCAACTCCAGAGAGCAAAGCTCTTATTTCAAGAGCGCGTAGCGCAAGTGGTTTAGATGCTGACACGTGGCGCTCTCCCAAGAGCGCAACAGCGCAGTTTGCAAGTGCAAAGCACTAAGAATCTTTTAGACAGAAGTGCAAAGCACTATTTGATTTCTTGATCTAATTTAGATCAAAGAAAAATAAGTTTTTTTTTTGTTTTTCTTATCTCAGAGAACCAAAGGTTCATGAAAAGTGCAAAGCACTATTTTATTTTATTTTATTTTTATTAAAGATCATTGATCTTGTTTTTAGATCTATGATCTGTTCATAAGAGAACTTTCTCTTTTTCTAAAGGTTTTTACCTTTTTTATTCTTGAGGAGTTTCTCAGAGTTCTCTCTCTCTCTCTTTTTAGAAAAATGTTGATCCCTTTTAATTGAGGCCTAGGGTCCTTTTTATAGTGCCCATAAATTAGTTAAATTTGTTAAAAAGATCTTTCTCTGAGTGATTTGGGAAATTTTCCCCACCGTTGGATCTTTGATCCAAGGGCTTCTGCTTTGCAGAAGAAAATCTTTTTGTTTTAACAAGAACAGAAAAGATTTCTTAAAATTTTAATTCTGTTTGGCGCAGATGCCCCAGTGCGTGACACGTGTCGCGCAGCGTACAGCGCAGCGCAACTGCATTAGCACATCTGTGCTGACACGTGTCGCGCAGCGCACAGCGCTGCGCTGGCGCATCTGCGCTGACACGTGTCGCGCAGCGCACAGCGCAGCGCAACTGCGCTGGCGCATCTGCGCTGACTCGTGTCGCGCAGCGCACAGTGCAGCGCAACTGAAGCGTTGCTTCCTTTAATAGAGCTTTGCTCTGATTGGGTGCGCCTTCTTGGACGCTGCGCTGACGTATCAGCGCCTGACATGTGGCGCGTTGCGCCCGAAACTTGAAGCGTTGCTTCAGAATTTTTGAATTTTGAATTTCAACAGAGCTTTGCTCTGATTGGGCGAAACAAATGCCCCCCACCGTTGCGCTCACGTGGCGCACACGTGAGTGCAGCGGTGGCAAACTCCTGATCGTTGGATCAAGGGGTGAGCTCAAGGGGTGCGAGCGCCTTATAAATAAGACCTCTGGCCCTCAGTAGATGATTACCATCTTCAAGAACTTTTATCTTCAGAGCTTTGCTCGTTTTTAAAGTTAAAAAAAACTTTTAGGTAAAATTAATTTAAATCAAATTAATTTACATTAATCTTAACCAAAAGAGCTTTGCTCTCATAAATCTTTTGATCTAAAGAAATTCCCTTTAGGGTTTCACCAACAGAGCTTTGCTTTCATGGATCCATAGATCTACAGAGATCTTGTTCATGGGTTTTAACCCATGAGCAGAGCTTTGCTCATGGATCCAAAAATAGATCTTTCTGATCTAAAAATGAAGAACTTCTAAGAGTCTTCAAAATGTTCTAATCTCTTTAGGAGTTTTACATAAATTTCCTCATCATCACCACAGAGCTAGGCTCTTTTAAGGAATCTTATTTCCCTGAGACCAGAGTTTGACAAGTGTCACTCTGTGGCAGAGCTTTGCTCTGAAAGAGGAGATTTTCTCCTTGTCTCTAGAGATTTATTATTATTATTATTAATGGGAATATTTTCCTGGGGACCAACTGACAATCTCATCCAATGATGAGATTGTCTTATTAACTGACATATTGTCATTTAGATTTTGTGAGTCCCTCTTTGGTCTCCTACTCACTGCACTGCTGTGTGGTGTAAATTAAATTTAATTTAATAAATGCGTTTTTTTTATACGCCAAACGTTAGAATTACAACACTAACGGCTAAATTGTTCTTTTGCAGCGATCATGTCTTTAGACACTTCGTTCCCGTTCGTCCGCTCGGAGGAGGGATTTCCTGAGGCACCTTCGGACCTTGAAGTCCTGACCATGATTAAAGAATATGACCCGGAGTACAAGAAACTCCACCTTTGGGGGTCTTGGTATAACCAGATTATTATGGGTCGACGCAGCTTCACATGCGCAGTGCCGTCTGAGCCCATCACGGTAATTCACTACGCTACCCCACCTTCAGCGCAGTATGCCGTGGAGATGATAGACTGGACCGCGAACAGCTTTCTTCATCCCGCTATGGATGCGGTTCCGGTTCAGCGTCCTATGGTCTTGGATATCCTAGGACGCCGTATTTGTCAGGGAGAAGCACGACCCTGGGGGCAATCATATAACCTTGGTTTGATTCCCCGTCATCCGATTGGCTATCTGCCGTGGGCCCGGTACATCCTGTCGACGAAGAAGTCGCAGTTGATAAGACTAGGACTGTACACCGCGGTCTACGTCTCTCTCTTCCAATATCCTACGCTTCCCACTTGGTGGTTCAAGGCTTTCTTGGAGCAATGGAATATTCCCACCCAAACTTTCCTTGCCATGGATCGGGAAGTGTCCATCTCTTTGGAGGAATTCACGGAGGTATCTGGCCTACCAGTCATGGGGGAACACTATGAAGAGCTGCTCCCGACAGATGAGTACGTCTTCGGTGCTAAGCCGATGGTAAGGGGGATCACGCCGGAAAATGCCGTTCAACACCAATTCTCGAGCCTGATCAAGGTGTTGAACATCTACGAGTCCCTTTTTATCGAACATGGGAGCCGGGGGGTTAACTTTGAAGACTTCATTGCTCGTTTCCTTCGTCCAAGCGTCATTTCATCGGGGTTTGCCAAGTTTGCCACCCTGGATGACCCTTTCGGTTTAGGTTTGGGTAACCTGCCAACGAAAGACGCAGACCAAAAGGACTTTTTTCTTCCTAACTCCCCAACCGTGTCCTTTGCAGAAATTGCGGCCCCTGGAATGGATGAGGAGGCCTTCTTTTTAGGATTTCTCGGACTGTGGCTGAGTTGGTTCACGATCCCAATGCACTCTCATCGCATGCGGCCTTCTGTCTTCTACCCAGCCCACCGAATGGTCATCGGGGTAAAGGTGGCTGTGGGGATAGCTGGTTTGGCGCACCTATATCACGGCCTCAGCCGAGCAGCGGATGCCAATGAGCCCGGAGTATTGCACGTGGTCTTCCCGATGCACTACTTTGCATCGTGGCTCGAGCTGCACACGGCGGGTGTCTTTGGCATGCATAAAAGGCCTTCATTCTTTGACAAGTGCGGTTTTCCTCGCATTATACAGTTGATTGGCTCATCAATCGTGACCCCTTCGCCACGGAACGCTAGGGGTTTACTGCTTCGCCCTCACACCGTTGGAGTCGGGATGTCCTTCATTGACAAGGTACTAACCATTGGAAAAGCGTCCACCACTGCGGTGCGACCATTACAGGATTCCTTTAAGAATGGAGCTTCAGTGTTGACGGCCCGGGAGACCCTCCACTTGTATTCTATTAGACCGGGCTTCTTAGTTTTCAGGCAGGGCGGTGCGGCAATCTTCATGAGATATAACCCGCATCGTTTCGCCCAACAACTGGGCTACGATCAAGGGGTACCCTTAGAAGCTTTCTTAATGGAACCTGCTGCCAATGAAGAAGGGATGGAGAACGCGTTACATCACTTTATGCGCCTGAACACGGGTTCTCGTTTTTTTATCAGCACGCCGGCCTGCGCTCCACGACTCCTTAATATATATAAAGAGTGGTACAATCATGGGACGGGGGTTGTTATAAAGGAAGAGAGGCGAGTGTTGATCGACCGTAAAGAAGTACCCCCCGGCACCAACCGTAACACTCCCTTAGTGCCAAGGATCCCAGTGGCTCCTCCTCTAAAAGATGCCGGGGGCAGACCATCACGTGCGCAAAGTCCTCCACGTTGTTAGTTGTATGTATGCCCTAGAGGCCAGTATTGTACAGATGATGTATATTATATTGGATGCTTGGACATATATAGAGATGACTTTCTTGCTCAATATGATAGTATGCTATCTGATTACTCTTTATCTTAACATGTACACTAGTCTCTTTAAACTGTCTTATGGTTACATGTTGGTAAAGCCCTTAGGATGTGTACTTGACTACCTGGACTATGATGCAGATCATACTAGTGGGGACATGGTAGTCCATAAGTACATCCTTCAAGGTCCCTAGTCGTGGGTGTATCGAGACGGGGCATCGATATACCAGAGTAGACTAGCGTATACGCTTCTCGACCCATGGGATGGGCGATGGATGATCCCATATCCATTGGTGTTTGACATCAGAGATGGTATACGGGCGCTCAGTGGAGACTGGGTACACTGGACGGACTCGCAGAGAACTCCCAGATGGTATTATACCTCACGTCAGATGGCAGTTCTCAGGTGACACTTGTACAGGTTAGTCTGTAGACCCGAGATCGTCATAGAGTCTTGTGTAATTCCCACTGTGCTTTGATCTCCACCTTACCACGTCCATGAGGGCGTGCAAAACGGTGGTCTTTGGGTACAGTCCCGAGTCACATGGAGGCAATGAGCGATAGGAGGGGTTTCGTCTCTCCCGGTATTGGGGGTTGATGTTGCGCTGTGCTCGATTGGCCGTAACAGGGAAGTCCCTGGCCAGGGCTGATCAGAGATTTGCTGGTAAGTGTTACCAGTAGTTTCTCGACCCGTTATGAGCCTCACATCGGCACGACTTATCGGTTATTGGGGTCTGACGTTTACCACCCCTAGACTTGATATGCGACGTATCAGACGAACAGACCGGACTGTACGGTAAGTGTTACTGGTTGGATTCATAGGAGTGTGAGCGGGCTAGCTCGTCGTTCTTCTAATCGCTCAATACCCGGATGGCCGTTACGTTTAGCAGACCGCTTGCGGCTTGTGGGTGCTTGATATGATCATCATCTGCTACCGGCGTATTGACGAGTCTTTAGAGTCCTACACAGAGGTTTCCTGGCTCAAGCGAAACGAAATAGGAGCGCATATGAGATATGTGCGGGACCGAGAATAATGCGTGTATGTGATACCGTATTTCATTCTCGTGATAAATGTTTCGATTTGTTATATTCGATATGACCTAGTTATCGAATCATTGATTCGATAAGTCGATACATTGGATACTAGTCGGTTATGTGCGACATGACCGGATCATTCAATCAAATGTTGATTTAATGATTTAATGTATAATTATATATTTGATATATTACTTTGCATTAGCTAGTATTGGTTCACTTTATATGGATTTTCTCACTCGATGTGCAAGAAGTATATATGATATACTTTTGTGCACTACTTTGTGTCATGTTTGATGATACATGTAGTTTGGTGTTGTGTTAAGACTTAAACCATGGTTATGATAATAGTTAGGGTTTTTATTTATTTACTTATTTATTTATCTATTCTTTTTGATAAATAAATATATATGATAACAAAATGGTTTCTTTCATGAAGCTTGATGAAGCTTCATGAAGCTTTGACTAAAGTGACTATTTTGTCATCATCCTTAACCCTAACCATTCTCATTTGACCATGGTTTATTCTCTACACTTAACCTAGGTTAGAACATGATAAGTATTTGATTTTATTATTCTTTTTCACAATACTTATCATATTCTATCTACTTCTTCTTCTTCATCTTCAAGAAAGAAACTTTGATGCCATCAATGGCAACTTGAGATCCAAAGTGAGAAATCCAATTCTAAAGTGAACCCATCTCCTATTTATTCACCCTCTACCTCTTGCCAAGTTGTTTTGGGTGTTTTCTTCACAAGTTTCACAACTTGGTGCAGTTGGAGCTTGAACTTGTGCAACCTCGACGTAGATCATCTTCGGCACGAAGCCGACGACCTATTCCGCTCGTTTTCCCGATGAAGCCGACAAATGAGTCTAGGATTCGAAAAGGACAGCGAGAGGACGACTACGTGGAGCTAAGGAAGTGGATATCCGGATCTACAAAGGTTGTAACTTCCGAACTTTAGTTAAGTTGTTAACTTGAATCGTTTTTCGCCTAGAATTCTAGCCAACGATCCGCGTTAGGGTTTCGCGGCACCCATAATTTTTGAAATTGGCATGGTTGATGCCTTATGAGACCTCTATAGGGTGCCTAGGAACCTTTCACTGGTATCAGAGCCTAGCTAGAGCCTTAGGCGAAGTCTAGACGCAATTTGAAGCCCGAACGAACCCGAAACCCTAAACCAAACATGCTCTCTGGACTTTTTCCAAAATCTGGAGTTTTTCGATATTAAAAATATGCAGAAAAATCAGCAGGAAATTATAAGGTTTACTGTGAAATTCGTGAGCCTAATTCCACTATATCACCGCGGTTCCGCGGCATGAGCAAGGCTCATGCGGCGATTCCGCGGCCGTACGGCCACAGTATGTAAAGTTTTTTGCACAGTAACTCTTAGTTTCCAGTGGTGATTTTCCTGGGAATTTTTAATGTTTTTTCCAGAGTTTTAATTTTCAGGGTTGTTTTGGGGATTCGGTATTTCGATCGGATTATCAAATTTCGTCTATTGTATATTTCCGGATAATTTTTAGAATATGTTAAAAATTTCGACCGGATATAATTACCCAATTTTTCCCCTGTCGGGAGATTTCCAAGTGTTGGATTTTTCCGTAGTTTAACGACGTTCTAAGTAGTGCAAGTAACGCAATGGACCCTCTAGAAGACAACAAACCTTAACTCGATTATGTAACCGTCTTGAACTGCCCTTTGAACCTTCGGGTTTGGGGCAGTACGGCGTGCCACATGTGAGGCGTTGGCTTGACCCTTCTACGGCTGGACCGTTGGTACTGAGGCAGTTGTTAGACTTATTTCATGTGTTGAGCTGTATCGGGAAAAACTTGGGTATTCGACTGTTCGATCGGAAAGTTTAACATTTTCTGTTTATCTGGAATGGGATACAATAATTGGAATTCACAAACAGTTATGTGATAACTGAATGAATGTTATAAATCTAGCAGTTTGGTTTCACTTGATATTGAAAAGAGTTTTCGATAATGAGACTAAAATGCGGGGTTTATAACTGTTAGGCATGTGATGTCTAAGTATTTCATTTGATTAGGCATGTGATGTCTAAACAGGTTGCGGATTCCAACTGTTGTAGTTTTACACTTTCTTTTCTGTGACCGTAAGTGTAGTATGTTCATATCGCCGGTTTCGTTGCTATATGTCAAAGACAATTGGGGTATGCATACTTACTTACGTTGATGACATGTGATGTTATGTGTTGCTGGATATGTTATATTGGATCATCGTGTTTGAATAGCCGGGGGTTTTTATGTGAGATGAGTGTTTTTCATTTTCATTCATGTAAAAACTTGTATGTAATATTCTTTTATTTGGGGCACTTCCAGGTAGCGGAAGATGTCACCTTTTGTATATTATTTACTTTTCCGCATTAGGATAGACCCAAGGAGGGGAGCACAAGTAACCGGGTTCTGGGGTCCAGTGGGAGACCAACTCGAGGAGTCGAGTCCGGGTCTCCTAACCCTAGAATTGGCAGGGTTGCTTACCGCTCTCGTAGGGGTCTAGGGGTGTGGGATTGGCTATTCATCACCACCGTGGAATCCGTGTTTTATACTGGCTTGTATTGAAAACACGGACGTCCTAGTATATCCAATATTTCATATGTTTCTTCTGCTGCGATATCTGTGTTGTGATTCTGTGATGGATATAGTATATAGTATATATGATATATTATATAGACGTTACTTATGTTTTACACCCGCGCTAGCCCTGCCCTGCTCTGTCGTTAGTTACCTAACCTAACGGTGCACGAGGGGACATCGAGGCGAATGCGGATGGCATAAGTGTACGTCATATCTATCTGTGATGTTTAGGTATTTAAATGATGGGACTTCATTAATGTGATTAATGAAAGATAAGAAACCTAAGATGTTGTGGAATCGAATTTTAAAATAAAACAGGTAGCTACAGTTCTTACTTTGCACAGCGGTATATGTGATATATCCTGCACCTTATTCGATGAGGAATGGACCGAGATCCCTTCACCGGGAGTGACTCCTTTAGCAATAACTGGCAGATGCTACACACTCGGTTTGCTTTTGATTTCTTCTATAGTTTATGCTTTGCACAGTGATATATATGATATATCCCGCACCTCATTCGACGAGGAAAGGACCGACGATCCCTTCACCGGGAGTGACCCCTTTAGCAAAACTAGAAAAGCCTCAAAATCACTCCATTTTTAAAACTTCATTTGATTCTACAACGATATCAAGTTCATTACGCAATAGGTTTTCAGAAAAACCTGACGTAGCCCTCCGTCATTTCAGATAAATTCTACTTAGTATTCGTGCTACGTTTGTTGACCTCCGTCAAGGCGTAGTGTGCGGTAGCTAACTAGTATTTGTCTGCTTATGCATATGATGCAGATTGGATTAGGGTAGTCGTACGACCTTGTTGACCTCCGTCAAGGGTCGTGCGGGTGGGTTTGATTCAATCAAGAAATGACGGGTTGAACTTGACTTGCACCCTGTGGTTTGTTGACCTCCGTCAAGGTCATAGGATGCTTGGGGCAAAATATTATCGGGAATTTCAAGTGTTGAAATTTGCAATGAGATTGCATACCTTCTATGAGATAGTTGGATCCCGATACCCACTGCGAGTAAGAGTTACTCCTGGGAGAGTTTTACACATTGCAATTAGCTGATCAAGTAGGTGTCTAGAAAGGTGTCAACGGGGTTACGCCTCTGGGAAAACGAGGTTTACATTAATTAGGTTCGTGCGAAAGCATGGGGGGACCTCCCTCAAAGTACCGACACTGGCCTGGCTGAAAGATTGGCGAACTTGTAGTGTGTAATTAATCCCGGCTAGTCTTTCCTTTTAGGGTTTGAAGGAAGATTTGATAAAAAGCAGTGGGAGCCATCCTGATTAGATAAGATAATAACCAATCTGATCTTGCACGAGCATACGCTAAAGTGTTTTCTTCTCTCTCTCTCCAGGTAGCGACCATTTCATGCCCTAATGAAGATAATAATATGAATGTATTGACCGAACCCGCATGTTATACTGTGCTGGGGAACGTTGGTTCCGTTCTTTCTTATAAGAGTTATAGGAATGAACAGGATATAGGGGAATACCAGGATTCCCATGCCACCCGATTGAAGAAAGTACATGTTGATGCATTTTCTTCGGGTGTGTTCGTTACTGAGAACTGTTTCTCCATTTGCTCTACGTCCTGGGTATTAGATACCGGGTCAGGATCCCATATATGTAATCAGTTACATGGGCTCAGGAAAGGTAGAGAACTTGGAGAAGGTGATAAAGACATTAGAGTTGGAAATGGTGCAATTGTTGCAGCTAAGACTGTCGCGGAATATCACCTTGTATTACCAACTGGTAATACATTGGTTCTGAACGAATGCTATTACATGCCGAACCTGATATGCAACATTATATCGGTTTCTTTATTAAGCAAAGAAGGATATAATTTTGTATTACAGGACAATGTTATGAACATTTTCCGTAACCAAAAGTTGGTTGGATCAGGCACGTTATGCAATGGCATTTATGTTCTAAATCAATCAACAGTTCTGAGCATAACAAACACACACAAGAGGAAGAGTTCTGAACTCAACGAATCCTTCTTGTGGCATTGTAGACTGGGTCACATCAATGTGACACGACTAGCTAAGTTGCATAAAGATGGATATTTAAATCCGTTTGAATTTTCATCTTATGACACTTGCCAGTCATGTCTCAAAGGCAAGATGACCAAAACTCCATTTACGGGACACGGAGAAAGAGTTACCGAACTCTTGGGACTTATACATAGTGATGTATGCGGTCCCATGTCTACACATGCCAGGGATGGTTCTTCGTACTTCATTACATTCACTGACGATCTCTCTAGATTCGGATATGTGTTCCTGATGAAACACAAATCAGAAGCTTTTGAGAAATTTAGAGAATATAAACAAGAAGTTGAGAACCAAACAGGAAAAAGTATTAAAATCCTACGATCTGATCGAGGAGGAGAATACTTGAGCATTGAATTCCTGGACTTCCTAAAAGAGAATGGGATTCTCTCTCAGCTAACTCCTCCATATACACCACAGCACAATGGTGTATCGGAGCGGAGAAACCGCACCCTATTAGATATGGTGCGCTCTATGATGAGTGTAGCTGAGTTACCTGTTTCTTTCTGGGGATATGCACTGGAAACGGCAGCATACCTACTGAACAGGGTTCCCACCAAATCTGTGCCTACCACACCATATGAGATATGGGAAGGGAAGAGACCATATCTTAATTTTATAAAGATATGGGGTTGCCCGACCTATGTCAAAAGACAAAAACCGGACAAACTCGAGGCAAGATCTGTTTTGTGTAAGTTTGTTGGATATCCCAAACATTCGCGAGGGTATATCTTCTACCACAGTGAGGAACAAAGAGTATTTGTTGCTCAACATGCCACCTTTTTAGAAAAGAAATTTCTTGCAAAAGAAATTAGTGGCTCTGAGGTAGAACTGAAAGAGGTTCCAGCTGAACAAAACACAACAGAAGATTTAGTGGAACCAGAGCATTCAGTAGCTTCCGACGAACCTCAGCCTCTCCGCCGATCTAGTAGGGTTCCTCACCCACCTGAGAGATACTACGGTTTTCTTATGGATGGTGGGAGCGAGGATTGCATCATGGAGGATGATGACCCAACTAGCTTCGAGCAGGCCATCACGAGTGGGGACTCAGTGAAATGGCTGGATGCTATGCGGTCCGAGATGGAATCCATGTACACCAACAAAGTATGGACTTTGGACGTTGCTCCTGAAGGGGTAAAACCCATTGGGAGCAAGTGGATCTTCAAGAAGAAACTTGGTGTAGATGGGAAAGTGGAGACTTTCAAAGCTAGACTTGTAGCAAAGGGTTTTCGTCAAAGACCAGGTGTGGACTATGACGAGACCTTTTCTCCAGTGGCTATGCTTAAATCCATCCGGATCATGCTTGCCATCGCTGCTTATCATGATTACGAAATCTGGCAAATGGATGTTAAGACCGCCTTTCTAAATGGTGATTTAGAAGAGTGCGTGTACATGACTCAGCCAGAGGGCTTCGTAGACAGTGGGAGCAGCGGGAAGGTGTGCAAGCTGCTTAAATCCATTTACGGATTAAAGCAAGCATCGCGGAGTTGGAACATCTGCTTCGACGTCGTTATCAAAGAGTTTGATTTCGTCAAAAACCCAGATGAACCTTGTATCTACAAGAAGGTGGCAGAGAGTAAGGTTGTCTTCCTCGTATTGTACGTGGACGACATACTCTTGATAGGAAATGATATTCCTATGCTGCAATCGGTCAAGCTCTTCTTATCACAAAGATTCTCAATGAAAGATCTTGGTGATGCCTCCTGCATACTGGGAATTAGGATCTATAGAGATAGATCCAAAAGGATTTTGGGATTGTCCCAATCCAGGTACATTGACACCATACTAAAGAGGTTTAGTATGGAAGAGTCCAAGCGTGGGAACTTGCCCACGATCTCTGGAGTCACTCTCTCCAAAGAGATGTCTCCCAAGACTGATTTGGAGAGAGCTCGCATGCAAGGGATACCCTATGCTTCGGCAGTAGGCTCTATCATGTATGCGATGCTATGTACTAGACCCGATGTAGCATACTCACTAAGTGTAGTGAGCAGGTATCAAGCTGATCCTGGAGAGAGTCACTGGACAGCTGTGAAGAGCATTCTCAAGTACTTGCGAAGGACTAGAGATATGTTCTTGGTGTATGGTAACGGAGAACTCCAAGTGGAGTCCTTTACCGATTCGAGCTTCCAGAGTGATAAGGACAACTCTAAGTCGCAGTCGGGCTTTGTCTTTACCCTTTACGGAGGGGCGGTTAGCTGGAAGAGTTCCAAGCAGGAAACCGTGGCAGACTCGACGATGGAGGCTGAATACATCGCTGCCAATGATGCTGCCAAAGAGGCTGTCTGGATCAAGAAGTTCATTACTGAACTTGGAGTGGTTCCATCCATTGAGCGTCCAATACCTTTGTATTGCGATAACAATGGAGCGATGGCTTTGGCCAAGGAACCCAGGTCCCATCAGCGGTCCAGGCATATTCTGAGGCAGTATCACCTGATCCGGGAGATAGTTGATCGCCGGGAGATCGAGGTCAGGAGGGTTGACACGAAGAACAACACGGCGGATCCACTCACGAAGGCCATTCCCCAGATACAGTTTGAGAGACTCTTCGGGATGCTCGGTATGCGATACTACAGCAGCTGGCCCTAGTGCAAGTGGGAGATTGTTAGTTGTATGTATGCCCTAGAGGCCAGTATTGTACAGATAATGTATATTATATTGGATGCTTGGACATATATAGAGATGACTTTCTTGCTCGATATGATAGTATGCTATCTGGTTACTCTTTATCTTAACATGTACACTAGTCTCTTTAAACTGTCTTATGGTTACATTTTGGTAAAGCCCTTAGGATGTGTACTTGACTACCTGGACTATGATGCAGATCATACTAGTGGGGACATGGTAGTCCATAAGTACATCCTTCAAGGTCCCTAGTCGTGGGTGTATCGAGACGGGGCATCGATATACCAGAGTAGACTAGCGTATACGCTTCTCGACCCATGGGATGGGCGATGGATGATCCCATATCCATTGGTGTTTGACATCAGAGATGGTATACGGGTGCTCAGTGGAGACTGGGTACACTGGACGGACTCGCAGAGAACTCCCAGAAGGTATTATACCTCACGTCAGATGGCAGTTCTCAAGTGACACTTGTACAGGTTAGTCTGTAGACCCGAGATCGTCATAGAGTCTTGTGTGATTCCCACTGTGCTTTGATCTCCACCTTACCACGTCCATGAGGGCATGCAAAACGGTGGTCTTTGGGTACAGTCCCGAGTCACATGGAGGCAATGAGCGATAGGAGGGGTTTCGTCTCTTCCGGTATTGGGGGTTGATGTTGCGCTGTGCTCGATTGGCCGTAACAGGGAAGTCCCTGGCCAGGGTTGATCAGAGATTTGCTGGTAAGTGTTACCAGTAGTTTCTCGACCCGTTATGAGCCTCACATCGGCACGACTTATCGGTTATTGGGGTCTGACGTTTACCACCCCTAGACTTGATATGCGACGTATCAGACGAACAGACCGGACTGTACGGTAAGTGTTACTGGTTGGATTCACAGGAGTGTGAGCGGGCTAGCTCGTCGTTCTTCTGATCGCTCAATACCCGGATGGCCGTTACGTTTAGCAGACCGCTTGCGGCTTGTGGGTGCTTGATATGATCATCATCTGCTACCGGCGTATTGACGAGTCTTTAGAGTCCTACACAGAGGTTTCCTGGCTCAAGCGAAACGAAATAGGAGCGCATATGAGATATGTGCGGGACCGAGAATAATGCGTGTATGTGATACCGTATTTCATTCTCGTGATAAATGTTTCGATTTGTTATATTCGATATGACCTAGTTATCGAATCATTGATTCGATAAGTCGATACATTGGATACTAGTCGGTTATGTGCGACATGACCGGATCATTGAATCAAATGTTGATTTAATGATTTAATGTATAATTATATATTTGATATATTACTTTGCATTAGCTAGTATTGGTTCACTTTATATGGATTTTCTCACTCGATGTGCAAGAAGTATATATGATATACTTTTGTGCACTACTTTGTGTCATGTTTGATGATACATGTAGTTTGGTGTTGTGTTAAGACTTAAACCATGGTTATGATAATAGTTAGGGTTTTTATTTATTTACTTATTTATTTATCTATTCTTTTTGATAAATAAATATATATGATAACAAAATGGTTTCTTTCATGAAGCTTGATGAAGCTTCATGAAGCTTTGACTAAAGTGACTATTTTGTCATCATCCTTAACCCTAACCATTCTCATTTGACCATGGTTTATTCTCTACACTTAACCTAGGTTAGAACATGATAAGTATTTGATTTTATTATTCTTTTTCACAATACTTATCATATTCTATCTACTTCTTCTTCTTCATCTTCAAGAAAGAAACTTTGATGCCATCAATGGCAACTTGAGATCCAAAGTGAGAAATCCAATTCTAAAGTGAACCCATCTCCTATTTCTTCACCCTCTACCTCTTACCAAGTTGTTTTGGGTGTTTTCTTCACAAGTTTCACAACTTGGTGAAGTTGGAGCTTGAACTTGTACAACCTCGACATAGATCATCTTCGGCACGAAGCCGACGACCTATTCCGCTCGTTTTCCCGATGAAGCCGACAAATGAGTCTAGGATTCGAAAAGGACAGCGAGAAGACAACTACGTGGAGCTAAGGAAGTGGATATCCGGATCTACAAAGGTTGTAACTTCCGAACTTTAGTTAAGTTGTTAACTTGAATCGTTTTTCGCCTAGAATTCTAGCCAACGATCCGCGTTAGGGTTTCGCGGCACCCATAATTTTTGAAATTGGCATGGTTGATGCCTTGTGAGACCTCTATAAGGTGCATAGGAACCTTTCACACGTGAGCTGCCGCTCCCTGATATCACAGATGCACCTCTCGCACCCTGTGCTCCAGTGGAGACAGTGGTTGTACCCTCGCCGGAGTCTGGCGTGGGTGCGGAAATCGGGACCCGTCGTCCCAAAGTGGCTGCTAAACGGAAGTCGATCCCTCGTGAGCCTAGGGTCGGAGGGCAAAAGAAAAAGAAGTCGCTCTTCGCCGTGGACGTCGTGTTCGGTCAGGAACCCCATGCTCCCTATGCCGAGGGCCTGATCGAATACGGGACGAACGAAGTGTAGGGTTCCTAGGCACTCTCAAGAGGTCTCACAAGGCATCAACCATGCCAATTTCAAAAATTACGGTGCCGAGAAACCCTAATACGGATCGTTGGCTAGAAGTTTAGGCGAAACAATAAACTAGTTAACAACTTAACTACGAGTAAACGGAAATACAACCTTTGTAGATCCGGTCCTCCACCTCCATAGCTCCACAATGAAGTCTCCTCACTGTCCAAATGGAAATCCGGGCTCTGGCGTCGGCTTCATCGGAGAAATGGGCGGGCTAGGTCGTCGACTTCGTACCGAAGATGATCTACGTCGAGGCATCACAAGATCAAGCTCCCACTTCATCATGAAACTTGTGAAGAGAACACCCTATACTACTTGGCAAGAGGTAGAGGATGAAGAAATAGGAAGTGGGTTCACTTTAGAATTGGATTTCTCACTTGTTTTCTCAAGTTGCCATTGTTGTAGCAAGCTTTCTTCATGTGATGAAGAAGAAGAAGAAGAAAGAATGAATATGATAAGTTAATTTAAATTGAAAAGAAAAATGAATACTTATCATAATCAAACCATGGTCAAGTAGAGAATGAACTAGGGTTTAGTGGAATGGTTAGGGTTAAGCATGAGACAAATATGGTCACTTAGTCAAAGCTTCATGAAGCTTCAACTAGCATCCAAAGAAAGCCACCATTCATTTATTTTGCAAAATAAATAAACAAAATAAATAAATGATAAAGAAAAAGAAAACCCTAACCATTACACAACCATGGTTTAAACTTTACACAAACTCAAGTTAGCTTGTGTCATCAAACATGACACAAACTTGTGTACAAAAGTATATCACATATACATTGTGCACTTCAAGTGAGAAAATCCCTTTAAAATGAACCAATACTAGTTAATGCAAAGTAATATATCAAATATATAATTATACATTAAATCATTAAATCAACACTTGATTTAACGATCCGGTCATATCGCATATAACCAACTAGTATCTCATATATCGGCTTATCGAATCAATCCTTGAATCGATAACTAGGTTATATCGCATACAACCAATCAATACATACATCGCGAGAATGGAATACGGTATCACATACACGCATTATTCTCGGTCCCGCACATATCTCATATGCGCTCCTATTTCGTTTCGCTTGAGCCAGGAAACCTCTGTGTAGGACTCTAAAGACTCGTCAATACGCCGGCAGCAGATGATGATCATATCAAACACCCGCAAGCCGCAAGCGGTCTGCTAAACGTAACGGCCACCCGGGTATTGAGCGATCAGAAGATCGACGAGCAAGCCCGCTCACACTCCAGTGAATCCAACCAGTAACACTACCGTACAGTCCGGTCTCGTCGTCTGATATGTCGCATATCTCTCCTAGGGGTGGTAAACGTCAGACCCCAATAGCTCGATAAGTCGTGTCGATATGAGGTCTATAACAATTCGAGAAACTACTGGTAACACTTACCAGTAAATCTCAGCAACCCTGGCCAGGGATTTCCTGTTATAGCCAATCGAACACAGCGCAACATCAACTCCCTATACCGGGAGAGACGAATCCCCTCCTATCGCTCATTGCCTCCATGTGACTCGGGACTGTACCCAAAAACCACCGTTTTGCACGCCCTCTTGGACATGGTAAGATGGAAATCAAAGCACAGTGGGAACCACACAAGACTCTATGACGATCTCGGGTCAACAGACTACTCTGTACCAGTGTCACCAGAGAACTGCCATCTGACGTGAGGTATAATACCATCTGGGAGTTCTCGGCGAGTCCGTCCAGTGTACCCAGTCTCCACTGAGCACCCGTATATGATCTCTGATGTCAAACACCAATGGATATGGGATCATCCATCGCCCATCTGTATGGGTCGAGAAGGTATACGCTAGTCTACTCTGGTATATCGATGCCCTGTCTCGATATACCCACGACTAGGGACCTTGAAGGATGTACTTATGGACTACCATGTCCCCACTAGTATGATCCGCATCATAGTCCAGGTAGTCAAGTACATATCCTAAGGGCTTTACCAACATGTAACAGAGAGACAATCAGTGTACATGTTAAGGTAAAGAGCAACCAGATAGCATACTATCATGTCGAGCAAGAAAGTCCTCCCTATATATGTCCCAGCATCCACTACAATATACATCCTATGTATAGCAATGGCCTCTAGGGCATACATATAACTAACAATCTCCCACTTGCACTAGGGCCATCTGATAGCAGTGGTTGTAGTATCTCATACTCAACCATCCCATAAAAGTCTTTCTCTGGGAAAAGGCCTTTGTGAGTGGATCCGCCGTGTTGTCCTCTGAGTCTACTCTCCTAAACCTCGATCACCTTGGAGATCAATCATCTCCATGATCAGGTAACACTGCCTTAGAATATGTCTGGATCACAGATGAGACAGACGTTCCTTGGCATAAGCCACAACTCCATTGTCTCACAATGGTTGGAACGTAGTTCATCTCATGAACCAATATACATCCAGACTGCCTCTTTGGTAGCATCTTAAGTAGCGATGCATCCTGCCTTTATCGTCTAGTATGCCACGGTATTTATCTTGGAACTCTTCCAACATACCGTCCCTTTACTGAGGGTAAAGACAATGCCTGTGACTGACATTCAGTCGTCTTTATCACCCTGGAACCCTTCCAGTGTTCTCCTCAGGATCGATTGATACCATTTCACTACAACTAGTGAGTATCCTAACATCCAATTAGATCTATCTCATAGATCCAAAGCTTAGGATTTAGGAGGTATCATCTTGATCCTATGTGGAGAATCATTGTGATAAGCGGAGATTGACCGAGCGTAGCATAGGAAACTCCTTCCCTATCAAGAGTATGTCATCCACGTACTCTACGAGGATCACTACCATACTCCCTACTACCTTCTTGTATATACAAGGTTCATCTACCATTTTGATGATGTCAAACTATTTGACTAGTACATCAAAACAGATGTTCCAACTCCGCGATGCCTGCTTTATCCTATAAAGCAACTTTTACACGTTTCCGCTGCTCCCACTGTCTACGAAGCCCTCTGGCTGTGTACTTACAGACGCACTCTTTTAAATCAATATTTAGAAAAGCAGTCATGACACCCAACCGCCAGATATCGTAGTCATAGTATGTAACCGTGGCAAGTAGGATCTGGATGGACTTAAGCATAGATCCTTAGAAAAGGTTTCATTATGATCCATATCTGGTCAATGATGCAAACCTTTAACAAGTCTAGCTTTGAAAGTCTTAACTTTTCCATGTACACCAAATAATCTTCTCAAGATATACTTGCTCCTGATGGGGATTTAACCCTTCAGATATAGCAACCAAAGTCCATACTTTGTTGGTGTATATGGATTCCATCTCAGATCGCTAAGCATACAGCCATTCTTACAGAGTCTCTACTCTCGATGGCCTGCTCGAAACTAGTTGGGTCATCATCTCATGATGCAATCCTCGCTCCCACTGTCATAGAGAAACAGAAGTATCTCTCAAGTGGGTGAGAAACCCTACTAGATCGGCGGAGAGGCCGAGGTTCGTTGGAATCTACTGAATCCTTTGGTTCTTTCAAATCATCTGCTGTAGTTTGTATAGCTGGAACCTTTCCAGTTCTACATAACTGACCTTGCCTCGAGCTTGTCCGAATTTTGCTTTTAGACATAGGCCGGACAACCTCAAATCTTAACTAACTTAAGAGATGGGCTCTTCCCTTATCATATCAAATATGAAGTGGTAGGCAACTGATTTGATTCGAACCCTATTCAATAGGTATGCAGCTTCTCAAGTGCATAACTCCCAAAAGGAAATAGGTAACTCTGTAGTACTCATCATAGAGCACACCTTATCATATAGGGTGTTATTGCTCCGCCCCGATACACCATCGTGCTATGGTGTATACGGAGGAGTAATGCTGAGAGAGAATCTCATTCTCCTTTAGAATAGACCAGGATTTCCGTGCTCAAGTATTCTCCTTCTTGATCTCATCAAAGGACATAATACTTATACCCGTATTTTGGTTCTCTACTTCTAACTTATATTCTGTGAATATCTCAAAAGGTTCGGACTTGTGTTTCAACAAGAACATATGTCTGAATCTAAAGAGATTATCAGAGAATGTAACGAAGTACAAAGAACCAGTCTTGGCAAGTGTAGACAGGGGACCTACATACATCAACATGTATCATCCCAAGAGTTTACTAACTCTTTCTCTGTTTCCAATAAACAGTGCTATGGTCATCTTATCTTTGTGTCATGACTGGAAAGTTTCACAAGATGTAAATTCAAACAGATTTAAATATGCATATATGTGCAACTTAGCTAGTCGGGTCGCATTGATATGACCTAGTCTACAATGCCTCAAGAAGAATTCGTTCATTTCTGAACTCTTCCTCTTGTGTGTGTTCCGTATACTAAAGAACTGTAGTTTGATTTAGAACATCAACGCTTTTAGATAACGTGCCTGAACCGATCAACTTTTGATATAGGAAATGTTCAAAACATTATCCAACAATATAAAATTTTATCATTTCTTTACTAATAAAGAGACTGATATGATTTTGTATATCAGGTTCGGTATCTAATAACATTCGTTCAGAATCAATGTATTTGTAATACAGGGTGACAGTGACCAACAGACTTGGCTGCAACACTTGCCCCGTTTTCTGCCTCATGAAACTTATCACCCGTTCTCAGTTCTCTACCTATCTGTAGCCCTATGTAACAGATTATATATCTGGGATCCTGATCTGGTATCACATACCCAGGACGTAAAGGATACTGAGAAACAGTTCTCTGTAATGAACACACCCGAAGATGATGCATCAGCATGCACTCTCTTCGTTTGGGCGGCACGGGAATTCTGGTAATCCCCAATTTCCTGCTCTGTCTTATAACAATTATAAGTTGGAGCGGGACCAACGTTCCCCAGCTCAGTATAACAAGCGGGTTCAGTCAATAATCCGTATTATTATCTTGATTAAGGCGTGATATGGTCGCTACCTGGAGAGAGAGAGAAGAAAACACTCAGCGTGCGCTCTTGCAAGAATAGATTGGTTATTATTTTATCTAATCAGGATGGCTCCCACTGCTTTTTATCAAATCTTCCTTCAAACCCTAAAAGGAAAGACTAGCCGGGATTAATTACACACTACAAGTTCGCCAATCTTTCAGCCAGGCCAGTGTCGGTACTTTGAAGGAGGTCCCCCGTGCTTTCGCACGAACCTAATTAATGTAAACCTCGTTTTCCCAGAAGCGTAACCCCGTTGACACCTTTCTAGACACCTACTTGATCAGCTAATTGTAATGTATAAAACTCTCCCAGGAGTAACACTTACTCGCAGCGGGTATCGGGATCCAACTATCTCATAGAAGGTATGCAATCTCATTGCAAATTTCAACACTTGAAATTCCCGATAATATTTTGCCCCTAACCTCCTATGACCTTGACAAAGGCCAACAAACCATAGGATGCTAGTCAAGTTCAACCCGTCATTTCCTGATTGAATTAAACCCACCCACACGGCCCTTGACAAAGGCCAACAAGGTCGCACGACTACCCTAACCCAATCTGCATCATATGCATAAGCAGATAAGCACCAGTTAGCTACCGCACACTACGCCTTGACAAAGGCCAACAAACGCAGCACGAATACTAACTACTACTTATCTGAAATGACGGAGGGCTACGACAGGTTTTTCTGAAAACCTATTGCGTAATGAACTTGATATCGTTGTAGAATCAAATGATTTTAAAAATGGAATGTTTTTGAGGCTTTTCTAGTTTCGCTAAAGGAGTCACTCCCGGGGAAGGGATCGTCGGTCCTTTCCTCGTCGAATGAGGTGCGAGATATATCATATATATCACTGTGCAAAGCAAAAACTCTTAAAAGCAATCAAAAGACAAATCGAGTGTGTAGCATCTGCCGGTTATTGCTAAAGGAGTCACTCCCGGTGAAGGGATCTCAGTCCTTTCCTCATCGAATAAGGTGCAGGATATATCACATATACCTCTGTGCAAAGCAAGAACTGTAGCTACCTGTTTTGTTTTTGAAATTCGATTCTACAACATCTTTAGGTTTCTTTTATTTCATTAATCACATTAATGAAGTCCCATCATTTAAGTACCTAAACATCACAGATAAATACGACGTACACTTATGCCATCCGCATTCGCCTCGATGTCCCCTCGTGCACCGTTAGGTTAGGTAACTAACGACAGAGCGGGGCAGGGCTAGCGCGGGTGTAAAACATAAGTAACGTCTATATAATATATCATATATACTATATACTGTATCTATCACAAAACATCACATGATCACATCACAGATATCGCAGCAGAAGAAACATATGAAATATTGGATATACTAGGACGTCCGTGTTTTCAATACGAGCCAGTATAAAACACGGATTCCACGGTCGCGATGAATAGCCAAACCCACACCCCAAGACCCCTACGAGAGCGGCAAGCAACCCTACCAATTCTAGAGTTAGGAGATCCGGACTCGACTCCTCGAGTTGGTCTCCCACTGGACTCCAGAACCCGGTTACTTGTGCCCTCCTCCTTGGGTCTATCCTAGTGCGGAAAAGGAAATAATATACAAAAGGTGACATCTTCCGCAACCTGGAAGTGCCCCAATAAAAGAATATTACATACAAGTTTTTACATGAATGAAAATGAAAAACACTCATCTCACATAAAAACCCCCGGCTATTCAAACACGACGATCCAATATAACATATCCAGCAACACATAACATCACATGTCATCAACGTAAGTAAATATGCGCATCCCAATTGTCGTTGACATATAGCAACGAAACCGGCGATATCACATATTACACTTACGGTCACAGAAAAGAAAGTGTAAAACTACAACATTTGGAATCCGCAATCTGCATAGACATCGCATGCCTAATCAAATGAATACCTTAGACATCACATGCCTAACAATTATAAACCCCGCATTTTAGTCTCATTATCGAAAACTCTTTTCAATATCAAGTCAGGCAATTCAATAGGATTCCCGACATCCTGATCGAATGCTCGTCGCAAACTTTAGTAGGCGGCCGCACCCCCCGACGCCGTCGACGAAGTGCACCAAGGCGGAACACCGCTGCCGCGAGCACCCGGATGGATGCTTTCGGTGACGGGGTTCTCCTACAGTCACTTGGTCGGGGCTATGGAGCGAGGCTGTCTATTAAGTTTACCCGGCGAGTATCCGCGTACGCTATGTGATTGCGACGGACTTTTGATCACATCAAAATTCCGTGGCAACCAATCAAGTGAGACTAAACTGCTATGTTTATAACATTCATTCAGTTATCTCATAACTACTTGTGAATTCCAAATGTTGTATCCCATTCCGGATAATTAGAAAATGTTAAACTTTCCGATTGAACATTCGAACACCCAAGTTTTCCCGATACAGATCAACACATGAAATAAGTCTAAAAACATTCAGTTCGTGCCTCAGTACCAACGGTCCATGTAATGACCCCAAAATCTTTATACATTTGTATTATCCCTCTTCAAAAATATACCGTATTTATTTGTACTTGGTATTTTCCTCTTTCTATTAAATTTATTATTATTTTATTTCTCAATCTATTATGTATTTTTTTTCTAGGTACAATTTTTTTTTCTTATATTTAAGTTTTTAACTTCTCATTCTTATTTTTTCCTTTCATAAATATTTAACCCAAATCCATTATTCTTATTCTCCATAGCCCATCTAAAAAGCCCATTTTCTTTTTAAGCAATATCATATATTTAATTCTAATTAAATATATGCATGAACAACCTTATAGCTCATTGGTTAAGTCCTTGCATTGTTATTCCATAAGTCGCATGTTCAAATCCCCATTCTTGCAATTATTTTTTTATCATTTTTTTTATTCTTCTCATAACCTACAAATGAGACCTTTCATTTCCAAAATGAATGGTGACCTTTCATTTCTCTTTTAATTCTTATGTTAAATGCATATATTATTATACATAATTCACCATTACACCATCTTAATTGTCCTCCTTCATCTTTTCCTTCCTCATATTTTTCTATCTCTCATTTCTCCCTCTTCACCTAAAGTCCAAGAAGAAGAACATGAAGAACTCTTCAAGAAGGTCTCGCTACTAACGCGAGGCTATCGGCGGATAGACAAGCCCGGTGACAATACCGGCTTGTGCTTGTAAGTCCCTTCTCTCTCCTTTTCCCGCCATCTCTTTTTTCCTCTTGTCATGCATCGTGAACCCCTTATTCTTTTCATATCATAATCCATAAGAGAAGATACATATAAACATATACATATACATATACATAAGTTTAAATATATATGATTCTATATGGTTTAATAATATCTTATTATCTCTTGTTCAAATTAAAGTATTTTTAATTCTTTCTTCATGATTATGAATGTTTATTACAAGTTGTGAGAACATAGATTTCAATCCATAATATATCTACGATATCTCATGGAATCGGTTTGGTTATTAAAAGAAAGGATAAAGCTTGCATAAAAATACTAGTTAATCTTTTTGCCGATTTTAGTATACACATCAATACCTTTAGGTTTAAAATAATTTTTAGACATTGATTTTTACTTCTGAAAATTTCATGGAATTTACATATGATAGATCATATTATTTTATACATGCTGTAAAAATTTTAGATCGATCCGCATAACGGTTTGTGAATTACATCGTATTTATTCACTGATCGTAAAACAGAAAACTGTAGTTATCGGTCAACTTCTAAGACATATAACTTGGTATACCGGTATCCAAATTGAGCAAACTCAGGTGTTTTTGATATATACATCGAATGATCTAGATTTTCTTAGTTCTATAGTTTTACCGAAAACCTATCTAAGATAAAGAAAACTGCATTACAATATTAAGTGACGGATCTGGACAGAATCTGTTCCGATTCGCACACTGTTTTTAAATTGGACATAACTCGAACACCCGATGTTCGTTTGTGACAAAATTTAGATGTGTAGATGCACCATTGATAGAACTATAATTTTCTGTATATTATATTACTTAGGAATGCATGAAACAACCTGATATAGGCTTTGCAATAGAATATATAGTTGCTGTTCAGAAATCTGAATTTCTGTTTTAAATGCTGATATTAAAATGATCATAACTAGAGCTTCAGAAATCCAAATCATGTGAATCTTGGTGTTTTCGATAAGTACATCGAAATACCTACAATTTTCTAATAATTTTCGTAACCTGAAACCTGATACAAATTAACTCAAACTGCGTTTTAAAAATATGTGACGGTGCCGAATAGATTCTGATCCGTTTTGCGCGACGATACGAAAACATATATATCTCTCAAACCGGTAGTCGTATTTAGGTGAAACTGGAAATTACGCATGCAAAACATTTAGAGACATATCTCTGTTTATATTCCGTATTCGTTCAACTTGATTAATTAGTCGTACATAATATTTCTTTACAGCATTGTTTATGGTAGATACTCGAATAATATACTTGACTCATTTCATGTTATTCGAACATATATACATATTTATCTTGATCATTAAATTATTGTATGTACATAAAGACGATAATTAAATACTTAAGTTGTATTTTGAAAAATATACAATAGTATTTTTACAATAAACCCCCTCAAGTTTTATAAATTACAATAAGGCCCCTAACAAATAAAGAACTTCAAATTACCTTCTTTTAGTCTGACTCGGGTTAGAGTCTGACTATTTCTGACTTGAATATAATTCAAGTCAACCTATATTCAATCATATTCCAATACAAATTTGAATACAAGAATCCCTGAATCCAGTTAACAATATATTCATTTTGACTGAATCAAACCATGGATATTCATCCATTATCCTGATATTCCATTTTCCTGATTATACAGTTACAACATGTTTACTGATATCATGGTTTTGGTCAGTCATCCAGTTTACATATTCCAATACTACAACACTGTTAAAACACTACGGGGTTTAAAGGGATAGATTGGTACGGAAGGTGTTAAAGGTGGCACGAGGTGGTCAGATTAAGACACCTAACATGAATACTGTTGCTGTTGTACCGTGGCATAACGGTTCCTTGTACTCTCCATTTGCCCTGATCTCTAGCATATAGAGATCCCCCTCGTATACACTGGCATCCTTCTGTACCAAGCTACAAACAACAGCGTTAAACAATATTCAACAACATAATACTAAGGCCCTTAACAATTATTGAACTTCAACTCACTTTCTTTTAGTCTGACTCGGGTTAGAGTCTGACTATTTCTGACTTGAAAATGATTCAAGTCAATCTATATTCTTTTATATTCCAACTCAAGATGAATACATGAATTCCAGATTCCAGTTAACAATCTATATAACTTGACCGAACCGAACCATGGATATTCCTTTTACATGATTCCCAGTATTCTATTTACATGACTCTACGGTTATAACCGTTTCCTGATATCATGGTTTCGGTCAGTCAGTTAATCAATCTTACAATCAATACAATTTTACAAGATAACAATACAAACAAGATATCGCGGGGTTTAAGGGGTAGACTGGTACGGAATATGTTAAAGGTGGCACGAGGTGGACACTTAAGACGTAATTACATCCATGCCGTTGTTCCGTGGTATTATCGACGGAGCCTTGTACTACAGGATACCAAAGTCCCCGGTGTAAGTGGGACTCCCCTCGTATACACTGGCATCTTCTGTACCAGGCTACAAACAACAGCGTTAATACAACATTACAATATTATAATACAACATTAAAAGCTACTCTCTCTCTCTCTTACTCTCTGTCTATTTCTCCCTTATCTTTGGGACTTACCGAGCGACCTGTTCGCTGACGACATTCTATTTCTTTCTTCTTTGAATGTCGTCAGGTGGTTTGGACCCGGCGAAAATCGATCCATCTCAAGAAGACTTGGAGCAGTTTGCCGAAGACCCTGCACTTTAGTTTCATTGTACATTTTTCCTTTGTGTATTTTTCATTTCCTGTTATGCCACTGTTTAGGCATCTCTTTATTTCAGTTGTATTTCCTTTCATGCATTGTACAAAGAATGTTAATAAATAAAAGTTGCTGTTCTTTTTATCTCTTGTCTCTTGTGTATTTATTTTATATTGCTTAGCTACGCTTAGCGTATGTACTTCTGAGTACATACGCGGCGAAGGGGACGCGATGAGGTCCGCTACGTATGTACTCAGAAGTACATACGCTAAGCGTAGCTAAGCAATATAAAATAAATACACAAGAGACAAGAGATAAAAAGAACAGCAACTTTTATTTATTAACATTCTTTGTACAATGCATGAAAGGAAATACAACTGAAATAAAGAGATGCCTAAACAGTGGCATAACAGGAAATGAAAAATACACAAAGGAAAAGTGTACAATGAAACTAAAGTGCAGGGTCTTCGGCAAACTGCTCCAAGTCTTCTTGAGATGGATCGATTTCCGCCGGGTCCAAACCACCTGACGACATTCAAAGAAGAAAGAAATAGAATGTCGTCAGCGAACAGGTCGCTCGGTAAGTCCCAAAGATAAGGGAGAAATAGACAGAGAGTAAGAGAGAGAGAGAGTAGCTTTTAATGTTGTATTATAATATTGTAATGTTGTATTAACGCTGTTGTTTGTAGCCTGGTACAGAAGATGCCAGTGTATACGAGGGGAGTCCCACTTACACCGGGGACTTTGGTATCCTGTAGTACAAGGCTCCGTCGATAATACCACGGAACAACGGCATGGATGTAATTACGTCTTAAGTGTCCACCTCGTGCCACCTTTAACATATTCCGTACCAGTCTACCCCTTAAACCCCGCAATGTCTTGTTTGTATTGTTATCTTGTAAAATTGTATTGATTGTAAGATTGATTAACTGACTGACCGAAACCATGATATCAGGAAACGGTTATAACCGTAGAGTCATGTAAATAGAATACTGGGAATCATGTAAAAGGAATATCCATGGTTCGGTTCGGTCAAGTTATATAGATTGTTAACTGGAATCTGGAATTCATGTATTCATCTTGAGTTGGAATATAAAAGAATATAGATTGACTTGAATCATTTTCAAGTCAGAAATAGTCAGACTCTAACCCGAGTCAGACTAAAAGAAAGTGAGTTGAAGTTCAATAATTGTTAAGGGCCTTAGTATTATGTTGTTGAATATTGTTTAACGCTGTTGTTTGTAGCTTGGTACAGAAGGATGCCAGTGTATACGAGGGGGATCTCTATATGCTAGAGATCAGGGCAAATGGAGAGTACAAGGAACCGTTATGCCACGGTACAACAGCAACAGTATTCATGTTAGGTGTCTTAATCTGACCACCTCGTGCCACCTTTAACACCTTCCGTACCAATCTATCCCTTTAAACCCCGTAGTGTTTTAACAGTGTTGTAGTATTGGAATATGTAAACTGGATGACTGACCAAAACCATGATATCAGTAAACATGTTGTAACTGTATAATCAGGAAAATGGAATATCAGGATAATGGATGAATATCCATGGTTTGATTCAGTCAAAATGAATATATTGTTAACTGGATTCAGGGATTCTTGTATTCAAATTTGTATTGGAATATGATTGAATATAGGTTGACTTGAATTATATTCAAGTCAGAAATAGTCAGACTCTAACCCGAGTCAGACTAAAAGAAGGTAATTTGAAGTTCTTTATTTGTTAGGGGCCTTATTGTAATTTATAAAACTTGAGGGGGTTTATTGTAAAAATACTATTGTATATTTTTCAAAATACAACTTAAGTATTTAATTATCGTCTTTATGTACATACAATAATTTAATGATCAAGATAAATATGTATATATGTTCGAATAACATGAAATGAGTCAAGTATATTATTCGAGTATCTACCATAAACAATGCTGTAAAGAAATATTATGTACGACTAATTAATCAAGTTGAACGAATACGGAATATAAACAGAGATATGTCTCTAAATGTTTTGCATGCGTAATTTCCAGTTTCACCTAAATACGACTACCGGTTTGAGAGATATATATGTTTTCGTATCGTCGCGCAAAACGGATCAGAATCTATTCGGCACCGTCACATATTTTTAAAACGCAGTTTGAGTTAATTTGTATCAGGTTTCAGGTTACGAAAATTATTAGAAAATTGTAGGTATTTCGATGTACTTATCGAAAACACCAAGATTCACATGATTTGGATTTCTGAAGCTCTAGTTATGATCATTTTAATATCAGCATTTAAAACAGAAATTCAGATTTCTGAACAGCAACTATATATTCTATTGCAAAGCCTATATCAGGTTGTTTCATGCATTCCTAAGTAATATAATATACAGAAAATTATAGTTCTATCAATGGTGCATCTACACATCTAAATTTTGTCACAAACGAACATCGGGTGTTCGAGTTATGTCCAATTTAAAAACAGTGTGCGAATCGGAACAGATTCTGTCCAGATCCGTCACTTAATATTGTAATGCAGTTTTCTTTATCTTAGATAGGTTTTCGGTAAAACTATAGAACTAAGAAAATCTAGATCATTAGATGTATATATCAAAAACACCTGAGTTTGCTCAATTTGGATACCGGTATACCAAGTTATATGTCTTAGAAGTTGACCGATAACTACAGTTTTCTGTTTTACGATCAGTGAATAAATACGATGTAATTCACAAACCGTTATGCGGATCGATCTAAAATTTTTACAGCATGTATAAAATAATATGATCTATCATATGTAAATTCCATGAAATTTTCAGAAGTAAAAATCAATGTCTAAAAATTATTTTAAACCTAAAGGTATTGATGTGTATACTAAAATCGGCAAAAAGATTAACTAGTATTTTTATGCAAGCTTTATCCTTTCTTTTAATAACCAAACCGATTCCATGAGATATCGTAGATATATTATGGATTGAAATCTATGTTCTCACAACTTATAATAAACATTCATAATCATGAAGAAAGAATTAAAAATACTTTAATTTGAACAAGAGATAATAAGATATTATTAAACCATATAGAATCATATATATTTAAACTTATGTATATGTATATGTATATGTTTATATGTATCTTCTCTTATGGATTATGATATGAAAAGAATAAGGGGTTCACGATGCATGACAAGAGGAAAAAAGAGATGGCGGGAAAAGGAGAGAGAAGGGACTTACAAGCACAAGCCGGTATTGTCACCGGGCTTGTCTATCCGCCGATAGCCTCGCGTTAGTAGCGAGACCTTCTTGAAGAGTTCTTCATGTTCTTCTTCTTGGACTTTAGGTGAAGAGGGAGAAATGAGAGATAGAAAAATATGAGGAAGGAAAAGATGAAGGAGGACAATTAAGATGGTGTAATGGTGAATTATGTATAATAATATATGCATTTAACATAAGAATTAAAAGAGAAATGAAAGGTCACCATTCATTTTGGAAATGAAAGGTCTCATTTGTAGGTTATGAGAAGAATAAAAAAAATGATAAAAAATAATTGCAAGAATGGGGATTTGAACATGCGACTTATGGAATAACAATGCAAGGACTTAACCAATGAGCTATAAGGTTGTTCATGCATATATTTAATTAGAATTAAATATATGATATTGCTTAAAAAGAAAATGGGCTTTTTAGATGGGCTATGGAGAATAAGAATAATGGATTTGGGTTAAATATTTATGAAAGGAAAAAATAAGAATGAGAAGTTAAAAACTTAAATATAAGAAAAAAAAATTGTACCTAGAAAAAAAATACATGATAGATTGAGAAATAAAATAATAATAAATTTAATAGAAAGAGGAAAATACCAAGTACAAATAAATACGGTATATTTTTGAAGAGGGATAATACAAATGTATAAAGATTTTGGGGTCATTACAGTCCAGCCGTAGAAGGGTCAAGCCAACGCCTCACATGTGGCACGCCGTACTGTCCCAAACCCGAAGGTTCAAAGGGCAGTTCAAGACGGTCACATAATCGAGTTAAGGTTTGTTGTCTTCTAGAGGGACCATCGCGTTACTTGCACTACTTAGAATGTCGTTAAACTACGGAAAAATCCAACACTTGGAAATTTCCCGACAGGGGAAAAATTGGGTATTTATATCCGGTCGAACTTTTTAACATATTCAAAAATTATCCGGAAAGCCACAAAGACAAAGTCTGATAATCCGATCGAATCATCGAATCCCCAAAACAACCCCAGAAAATTCAACTCTTGAATAAATATTAAAAATTCCTAGGAAAACCAGCACCAGAAAACATGAATTACTGTGCAAAGATTGAAAGCCAATCAAGTCAAGAGGCCGCGGAACCGCCGCAGAAGGCAGGCTTCTGCCGCGGTTCCGCCGCGCATTAGAGGTATCATGAAAAAATTTTTGCATCGTAATTCTTAGAATTCCCTGCTGAATTTTTTAAGAATTTTTAATCTGGAAAAAACCCAGTTTTTAGAAAAAGTCCAGAGAGCATTTTGGAAATAGGTTTCGGGTTCGTTCGGATTTCAAACGTCGTCTAGACTTCACCTAAGGCTCTAGCTAGGCTCTGATACTACTGTAGGGTTCCTAGGAACTCTCAAGAGGTCTCACAAGGCATCAACCATGCCAATTTCAAAAATTACGGTGCCGAGAAACCCTAATACGGATCGTTGGCTAGAAGTTTAGGCGAAACAATAAACTAGTTAACAACTTAACTACGAGTAAACGGAAATACAACCTTTGTAGATCCGGTCCTCCACCTCTATAGCTCCGCAATGAAGTCTCCTCGCTGTCCAAATGGAAATCCGGGCTCTGGCGTCGGCTTCATCGGAGAAATGGGCGGGCTAGGTCGTCGACTTCGTACCGAAGATGATCTACGTCGAGGCATCACAAGATCAAGCTCCCACTTCACCAAGTCATGAAACTTGTGAAGAGAACACCCTATACTACTTGGCAAGAGGTAGAGGATGAAGAAATAGGAAGTGGGTTCACTTTAGAATTGGATTTCTCACTTGTTTTCTCAAGTTGCCATTGTTGTAGCAAGCTTTCTTCATGTGATGAAGAAGAAGAAGAAGAAAGAATGAATATGATAAGTTAATTTAAATTGAAAAGAAAAATGAATACTTATCATAATCAAACCATGGTCAAGTGTAGAGAATGAACTAGGGTTTAGTGGAATGGTTAGGGTTAAGCATGAGACAAATATGGTCACTTAGTCAAAGCTTCATGAAGCTTCAACTAGCATCCAAAGAAAGCCACCATTCATTTATTTTGCAAAATAAATAAACAAAATAAATAAATGATAAAGAAAAAGAAAACCCTAACCATTACACAACCATGGTTTAAACTTTACACAAACTCAAGTTAGCTTGTGTCATCAAACATGACACAAACTTGTGTACAAAAGTATATCACATATACATTGTGCACTTCAAGTGAGAAAATCCCTTTAAAATGAACCAATACTAGTTAATGCAAAGTAATATATCAAATATATAATTATACATTAAATCATTAAATCAACACTTGATTTAACGATCCGGTCATATCGCATATAACCAACTAGTATCTCATGTATCGGCTTATCGAATCAATCCTTGAATCGATAATTAGGTTATATCGCATACAACCAATCGATACATACATCGCGAGAATAGAATACGGTATCACATACACGCATTATTCTCGGTCCCGCACATATCTCATATGCGCTCCTATTTCGTTTCGCTTGAGCCAGGAAACCTCTGTATAGGACTCTAAAGACTCGTCAATACGCCGGCAGCAGATGATGATCATATCAAACACCCACAAGCCGCAAGCGGTCTGCTAAACGTAACGGCCACCCGGGTATTGAGCGATCAGAAGATCAACGAGCAAGCCCGCTCACACTCCAGTGAATCCAACCAGTAACACTACCGTACAGTCCGGTCTCGTCGTCTGATATGTCGCATATCTCGCCTAGGGATGGTAAACGTCAGACCCCAATAGCTCGATAAGTCGTGTCGATATGAGGTCTATAACAATTCGAGAAACTACTGGTAACACTTACCAGTAAATCTCAGCAACCCTGGCCAGGGATTTCCTGTTATAGCCAATCGAACACAGCGCAACATCAACTCCCTATACCGGGAGAGACGAATCCCCTCCTATCGCTCATTGCCTCCATGTGACTCGGGACTGTACCCAAAAACCACCGTTTTGCACGCCCTCTTGGACGTGGTAAGATGGAAATCAAAGCACAGTGGGAACCACACAAGACTCTATGACGATCTCGGGTCAACAGACTACTCTGTACCAGTGTCACCAGAGAACTGCCATCTGACGTGAGGTATAATACCATCTGGGAGTTCTCGGCGAGTCCGTCCAGTGTACCCAGTCTCCACTGAGCACCCGTATATGATCTCTGATGTCAAACACCAATGGATTTGGGATCATCCATCGCCCATCTGTATGGGTCGAGAAGGTATACGCTAGTCTACTCTGGTATATCGATGCCCTGCTCGATATACCCACGACTAGGGACCTTGAAGGATGTACTTATGGACTACCATGTCCCCACTAGTATGATCCGCATCATAGTCCAGGTAGTCAAGTACATATCCTAAGGGCTTTACCAACATGTAACAGAGAGACAATCAGTGTACATGCTAAGGTAAAGAGCAACCAGATAGCATACTATCATGTCGAGCAAGAAAGTCCTCCCTATATATGTCCCAGCATCCACTACAATATACATCCTATGTATAGCAATGGCCTCTAGGGCATACATATAACTAACACGAAGGACTAGTGATGCCGCCGCCGGACGATACAGACTTGGAAGCCGCTCTCGAAACTTCGGCGTGGTTGGCAAAGCGTGACGCGTGGCTGGCCAAGCTTGCGCAATCAGGTAACTATTAGTCGCCTTTTCTTTATTGCAACATATCCTCTTCATTGCCTTTGACTAACGCTTTTCTTTCTTTCCTTTCGACAGGCATCACTGACGAAGAAGCCATTGCCGCTTCTCTGAAGACTTTCCAGGAGGAGGAGCGTCTTAGAGCATCTATGGGCCTTAGTAAGTCTAGATTCATCAAGCTTTCATTTTCCTTGTGTTATGGTCGATCTAACCTTCCCCTTTTAATCATAGGAACCTCGATGCTGTTCCCTCCAAGCGACGTAGATGCTCTACCAGCTGCCGATGTTCCTGCTGCCTCTGGGCCACCGCAGGGGGTTCGTCTTGAAGAGCCGATGAGAGATGCCTTAAAGGCTCTAGAGGCATCCCTGAACGAGGACGACGACGCCTTGAAAGAGGCGTCACTAAGATCTATCGCGACAGCCCGGGAGGAAAGGAAGCGGCAAAGGCGTGAGGCGAAGGCGCGCCGAGCTGCCTTGGCTGCGGGAGCGGGCACCAGCACCGCCCCTCGTCCTGATACTCCATCTGAAGAGGCTCCTGTTGCCTTATCTACTGCCCGCAGAGAGGTGGCGCGCGCAGTTCGGAGCGCAAACGGTAAATCCGCTTCAGGTAATATTTCTTTCAGAGTTTTTGTTATAAGGATTTTAATGCCATTGGTCCTCATATTTCTTATCTTGCAGGGCCAAGTCCGATCGAGGGGGAGGCGGAAACCGTTGATCCCAAAGAAACAGAAGGGGCGGTACCCGCCGAACTCGAGCCGACGGTGGGCAACGTCGTTGTGGCTTTGGAGCCTGAGGTGGAGGTCGAGGGGCCTGCAGCCGAGAAGGTCATTGATGCCGAACCTGAAGTGGTGGCAGATGATATGATCAGTATAACTGAGCCCATGGTGGTGGCGGATAAGGTACTTAAGACCGGCGACGTCGTGGTGACGGCGGATGAGCCAATGGAGATCGCGGAGCCCGAAGAAGTAGCGGGTGAGATGAGCAAGACTCTCGAGAAAGAGTCAGCCGCTCTCTCCTAAGAGTCTGGTAATGCTCCGATCATTGCCCTCCCCGTCTACGATCTTCCGCCGTCTCCTGATCGCGCGAGCACGACGACGGTTCCCATCGAGTCGGGTGATGAGGCCACGGGCGGTGGCCTCATGTCGATAGGGGAGGGAGTCGCTTCTGTTTCGGCCGGGAGCTCCTCAGGTAAACCTTAGGTTGCTGTCTTTCTTATTTTACAATCCTTTCTGACAAGTTCACCTTTCTTGTAACGCAGGTGCAGCCAGCGTCGATACCCCACTGCTCGAGGGAGCGCCTTCAACGACTGCCTTGGCGGTGGTCACCTCTCAACCCTCTCTTATACCCTCGAAGATGTTGGAAGGTATGTGTTTACGATTTATTAATCTTATCTTCTAGACGTATAATTTGTGTACTAAAGTCATGCTGTTGTGTTTCCAGGAGTGCTTTTTGATCATGTATATCAGATGTTGCTCCCACACTTTTCTTTCCCATCCGAGCTTGCTTCTTCCTCTGGTGGCGTTGGTGAGTATGATTTCCGTTGGATCCTTCCTCTTTTTTTTATTGATGGAATTACCTCTAACCTCTTTTTCTCATCTCAACTGCAGTGCTACAGATTGAAGGAGGGGATAAGAGATCAGCTGCGCCACCAGCCCTTCCGACCTTGCCACCTGTCTCAACTGGTACAGTAACTATCACATTGATAAAGTCTTCCTTCTTTATTTTCAGAACTGTTATCTGATCACATCTTGTTTCTTTTCAGCCGTCGTTCCGATCTCGGCACCCTTCGAATCTCGCATCATAATGCCGGCGGGTCCTTATCTGAGGAGTCTGTCTTCAAAAGGCGCCGCGAATAGTCTGCGCATGTTGAGTGACTACGTCGAGGAACTCGACGTTGAAACTCCTACATCTGCCGCAGACTTCGCTATGATGGTTAACCCGATGCTAGCAATACTCGTGAACTTTCATGATGAGGGCATCGTCGCATCCTGGGTTAACCATTGTAGGGAGATCGAGGGTCGCCTATATCAGTTGGAGTCGCTGTGTCCCGCTCCCGAGGCCTTGGCTGCCAGTAATCAAAGAACAGCGTGGATTGAGCAGAGCGCTCCTTACTTCCGCTACCTCGAACAAGAAGTCATTTCAAGGCGTAAGGAGCGTGGTGAGACTTCAAGCAAGTTTACCCAACTGCATGCTCGGGTGGAGGCCAACGCCGCACGGCTGAAGGTTGTCTTTGAGGGCCTCCTGCAATGTCTTTCTGAAGGGTTATCATTGAGGCAACACCTTGATGTTGTCGAGCGAGATGCACCTAGCCAGGAAGCAGCCCAGAAGGCGGCGGAGGAGCAACTTTCATCTTTCTTGCAGCAGCGAGCCCGGGTGGAAGCGGAGGTGGCCGCGGCAGCCGTTCAGGAGGAGGCGCTGAAGGAAGTGCGAGAGCAGCTTGTGGATTTAATAAAGACACTTCCTCCTCAGTAGCTATCCATCTTTGTATCGTTCATACTTGTAGATAAAAGAATGTATATATATATTTTTTTATTCTTTGACATAATGTATCCTGTACCCGATCAAGTTCATGAATAAAAGATACACCTTTTTTTTTGTCATGTGTCATTTTCTCCATCTTCTCTTTCTTTTACTATCAGCATATCACTTTACCAAACATGGTTAACGGATGATTAGAACGAGTGTCCCGATTTCCTTAAGAAATAGCGATGGCTTAGGCCGCAGTTTCGGATCTGCTGCCTAAGACTTTTCAACTCCATGAGCCGTGAGGGTCTCATAGAGATTCTTCTCCCTACGGATCGAGAGGATCTCGTAGGTCGGCTTTCTCCTTAGGAATCGTGAGGATTCCTAAGTGTTGTTTTCTTTTACAAGTCGTAAGGATCCTACAAGAGAATTTTTCCCTCTTACGAGTCGAGAGGACCCACAAGCGGTTGTTTCCCTCCTCGTCGAAATTCGACTTTGGAGAGTGAGACCCGTGAATAGTATGCAAGAGACCATTTTGGATTGACTTGCAGGGTCCCATTGTTCAGGGAGCAAGTTTTTTAGTCCCTGCTGCCTGAGGCTTCATCTGCATGTTGAGATGAATCGGGAATTTCCCGCGGAGACACAGTTTCTCTGCGAGCCGACGCGAATCAGGAGACTCTCATCAAGGAGTGTTTGTATCCGTGAGTCGAGGAGTTTGCCAGGGATTATTTGTTTCCCAAGCACCAAGGATTATTTGTTTCCTTGGGGTTTGAAACGAGTCGGGGATTTCCCACGGAGGCACTGGTGGCTCTGCGAGTCAACGCGGATCAGGAGGCTCTCGTCAAGGAGTGTTTGTATCCGTGAGTCGAGGAATTTGCTAGGGATTATTTGTTTCCCAAGCGCCAAAGATTATTTGTTTCCTTGGGGTTTAAAACAAGTCGGGGATTTCCCACGGAGGCACTGGTGGCTCTGCGAGTCGACGCGGATCAGAAAGCTCTCGTCAAGGAGTGTTTGTATCCGTGAGTCAAGGAATTTGCTAGGGATTATTTGTTTCCCAAGCGCCAAGGATTATTTGTTTCCTTGGGGTTTGAAACGAGTCGGGGATTTCCCACGGAGGCACTGGTGGCTCTGCGAGTCGACGCGGATCAGGAGGCTCTCGTCAAGGAGTGTTTGTATCCGTGAGTCGAGGAATTTGCTAGGGATTATTTGTTTCCCAAGCGCCAAGGATTATTTGTTTCCTTGGGGTTTGAAACGAGTCGGGGATTTCCCACAGAGGCACTGGTGGCTCTGCGAGTCGACGCGGATCAGGAGGCTCTCGTCAAGGAGTGTTTGTATCCGTGAGTCAAGAAGTTGGCTGAAGACACTGGTTTCTTTGAAGTTGGAATGAACCATCGAGATTTGGCTTCGTCTTCTGGCGGAGCCTGTTGGGAAAGTATGGTTCCCTCTTTGTTTAAGCCCTTGGATTGTATACAGGGATCGATGTGGTCTTAACTGTAGGGCCAAAGTTTTATCATCATCATTTTTTTTTGTTTTATCTCCGCGATGCTCTATCATTTCAGCTTTTTATATCGCGAAGGTCGCGATTGCCCAATCATTTCGGCTATTTTTCGCGGTGCCCAATCATTTCGGCTATTTATTTTATTTTTACTCCCTGCTTTTTATTGCGAGTTGCCCAATCATTTCGGCTATTTTGTATGCATGTGCGGCCTACTGGCTTTCCACCGTAAACCTGGAATTAGACACCGATTACGGCATCAGCACCGCTACAACTGGGATATTGCCAGGAGCGAATCACCATCTGCCTCTGTCGATGTTGAACAAAGGTGGCTTAGAGACCAGGGTTAGGGTCCTGTCGTCTAAGGCTTTTAACTTCATGAGCCGTAAGGGTCTCACAAAGGTATTTCTCCCTACAAGTCGTGAGGGTCTTGTAGGTGTATTTTCTCCTTAGGACTCGTGAGGATTCCTAAGTGTTCGTTTCCTCTGTAAGTCGTAAGGATCCTACAGGAGGGTTTTCTCCTCATAAATCAAGAGGATTTACAAGGGTTGTTTACCATGCGAACATATCCCCAGTCACGGATGAGACTTGGTTAGGGAAATGTTTATTCGCGCCCGTGGATTGTATACAAGGGTCAGCATTGAGCCGCTTGTAGGGCAGTATTGAAGGTTGTGGTGGCTGCTTAAGAACAGGTTCAGATCCCTGTAGCTTAAGACTTTCAACTCTTATGAGCCGTGAGGGTCCCATAAGAGAGTTCTCCTTACGAGTCGTGAGGATCTCGCAAGCGTATTTTCTCCTTAGGAATCGTGGGGATCCCTAAGTGTGTTGCTCCCTTGTGAGTCGTAAGGATCTCACGTGGGTGGTTTCTCCTTACAAGGTCGAGAGGACCCTATAAGTGTCTTTTAACGAGGTTGCGCCCTTTCGGGTTTTCACAAACACTCGCCGGTAGCCATGTTGTTTTTACTCACGGAGCCCTTTCGGGTTTTCATCCGTGCCCATTTTGCTTATGGACAGACCGTTTTTTTTTATTCTCTTCTCTTCTTTTTTTTTATATTATATTTTTTTTACGAGGCCGCGCCCTTTCGGGTTTTCACGAACACTCGTCGGTAGCCCTGCTGTTTTTACTCACGGAGCCCCTTCGGGTTTTCATCCATGCCCTTTTTGCTTATGGACATACCGTTTTTTTTATTCTATTTTTATATGTTTTTTTTATCTCGTCAGCTTAAAGATGTTGCGGTAGTAGTTTAAAGACGTTTCGGTCTGCTATTAGTTTAAGGACATTTCGGTCCGCTATTAGTTTAAGGACGTTTCGGTCCGCTGGCCAGCTACTACTTATAGAGTTTTGGGCTTGGGAAGACAGAGAGCGGACATAGTCGTCGTCATCTATCATTGACCTAGGCTGTGGCTCATTAAGCGTAGTATCTCTTTAGGAAGCGACCGTTTATTGGCCTGAAAGGCCTTTCACCGTGCATACCTATGAGTAGATAGGCCCCGCCCTGGTAAACCTTATCTATGATGTACGGGCCTTCATAGTTTGGCTCGAATTTTTCCCGCTTGGCGCGATTGAGGATCATAGGCCTTTTGACCACTAGCACGAGTTCGCCTTGGCGGAATGTCCTTGGTCGGGTCAATCTTTCATATGAGCGTGTCATCTTTGCTTTATAAGCTTCCAGATTTTGATGTGCTATGAGCCGGGTTTCGTCAAGGGCGTCAAGCTCCTCAAGCCGAAGGTGAGCATTTTCTTCGTCCGTTAGCTCGTGGTGAACTGCCACTCGTAGAGAGGGTAACTCTATCTCGAGGGGGAGTACTGCTTCCGTACCGAACACCAACGCGTACGGCGTTGTGTTCGTGGCCGTCTTGAATGTAGTTCGATATGCCCAAAGAGCTTCTTGCAGTCTTTCGTGCCAATCTTTCTTATTACGGGACACCGTTTTCTTTATGATTTTTGTCAATGTCTTGTTGAAGGCTTCAGCTAGTCCATTGGCTCGCGGGTTATAAACCGAGGAATATCTCCAGTCTATATTATGCTGTTGCGCGAAGCGACTGATCTTGTGGCTTCTGTAAGCTGGCCCGTTATCGGAGATGATCCGTCGCGGAGTTCCAAATCGATATATGACATGCGTCTTGAAAAAGTGGAGGATATTTTCCGTCTTCACCTCTCTTAACAGTACTGCTTCTGCCCATTTAGAGAAGTAGTCAGTCGTCGCCAGGATGAAACGATGTCCTCTAGACGATGCTGGTTCGATAGGGCCAACTATGTCAGTCCCCCACATTTCGAATGGCCAGCTAGCCACCGTTGGATGTAGTGGATTTGGGTGCTGGTGGATGAAGTCCCCATGAATTTGGCATGAGTGGCATTGCTTCGCATATTCGATGCAGTCCTGAATCATCGTAGGCCAGTAGTAGCCTATCCGTTTTATCTTCAACTTCATCTTAGGGCCTGCTTGATGAGAACCGCAGAGTCCGTCGTGAACTTCCTGGACGATCCTTTTCGCTTCGTCAGGTCCTAAGCATCTCAGCCACAGAGAATCAAATGACCTCTTGTACAGAGTATCGTTGACGAAGGCGAAATACAGAGCTCGTTTCATGAGCTGATGTCTTATGGACGCTTCTTCAGGTATTCGGTGGGACTTGAAGTAATCTATGAAGACTTCCCTCCAATCCTCGGCCTTTTCCGGCTCTTTTATTTGCAGAGCCATTCGCTCAGTCATTTCCTTTTCTTCGGATGATTCCGGCGATGTTTCTGCTGGGGTAAGAACTCGACGGCTTTGTACCACGATTCTAACGTCGTCGAGATTCTCGTCAGCCAGTTCTTTAGCAAGTTTGGCCAATGTGTCCGCTTTGCTGTTTTCCGCGCGCGGTATGTTCTCCAAAGTATAAGAGGGAAGTGGGTTAACAGTTGTTGCACCTTTTCACCGTATTTCACCAATTCTGGCTTGCACGTTTGGTAGTCGCCGTTTACTTGACTAACGACAAGTTGAGAATCCCCATATATGAGGAGGTTTTCAATTCCCATGTCAATGGCGATCTCAAGGCCTACTATTAGAGCTTCATATTCGGCTTCGTTATTTGTCCTCGGTTCTGTTAGGGAGAATGCATAGCGCATTATCCCTCCTTGTGGAGTTATAAAGATGAGTCCTACCCCCGATTTGATTATAGGGGTATTTTGTTTGCGCTTTTTCATGGAAGATGCTCCATCGAAATAAAGTTCCCATTGGGTATCACCACCGTCGATCGCATCAAACGCATGTTCGTCTGGAAGATCGCAATTCAGAGGAGAATCGGCCGGTATCGGGTGCTCAGCGAGGAAATCGGCAATGGCCTGGCCTTTCACTGCCTTGAGAGGTTGATACGTTATCGAGAACTCCATCAAGAGCAGGGCCCATTTAGCGAGTCGTCCCTTCAATATGGCTTTTGACATCAAGTATTTAAGGGGGTCCACCTTTGAAATGAGACGGACTTCATGCGCCAACGCATAGTGCCTGAGCTTTGTTATCACAAAGATCAACGCCAGGCAGTGTTTTTCAATGGGGGGGTAGTTACTTTCTGCCCCTAGCAGAACTCGACTTAAGTAGTAGAGTGCTCTTTCTTTCCCTTGATCGTTCTCTTGTGCCCATAATGCGCCTAAAGAACCTTCGAGGGCGGTTGTATAAAGAATGAGAGGCTTTCCCTTAACCGGAGCAGCCAACACCGGCGGGTTCTGCAGGTATTGCTTGATCTCGTCTAGCGCACTTTGGCATTTTTGATCCCAGACGAATGGGGTTCCCTTCTTCATCAGGTGACTGTAAGGACGGCACTTTCCTGAAAGGTTGGTTATAAATCGCCGTATGTACGCGAGCTTCCCTTGGAGAGACCGCAGCTGTTTGAGAGTTCTCGGCGGAGGCATTTCCATGATCGCTTTAATCTTTGACGGATCTATTTCAATACCTCGGTGTCGAACAATGAATCCCAGGAATTTGCCTGAGGAAACTCCAAATGCACACTTGAGCGGGTTCATTTTCAAGTTGTATTGTCGAAGGCGTTGAAATACGGTCTTCAGATGCTCGAGATGTTCCTCGTATGATTTGCTTTTAACCACGAGATCATCGATATAGCATTCGACGATTTCGTGTATAAGGTCGTCGAAGATCTTCGTCATGGCCCTTTGGTAGGTGGCACCGGCGTTCTTTAAACCGAAGGGCATCACCTTGTAACAGAATATTCCTAAAGGGGTCCTGAAGGCTGTGTGCTTCTGGTCTTCTGGATGCATCTTTATCTGGTTATACCCTGACGAGCCGTCCATAAAGGAGAAAACCTCATGAGTGGACGTGTTGTCTATCATCAGTTCGGTGACTGGCACTGGGAAATCGTCTTTCGGGCAGGCTTTATTGAGATCCCGGAAGTCCACGCATATGCACACTGTCCCATTTTTCTTCATCACCGGGACGATGTTGGCGATCCATTCAGGGTATTGAACTTCCTGGATGAATCCAGAGTCGATCAGCTTTTTGACTTCAGCATTGATACTCATTTCAAGCTCGAGTCGCATTCTTCTCGGCGCTTGTTTGACTGGCTTGATGCTTGGGGATATTGCCAATTTATGCGCAACGATTTCTGGATCTAGTCCCGGCATTTCGGAATAGTTCCACGCAAAGCAATCTCTATGCTGCAGAAGCACATCCTTTAACGCAGCTACCCTTTCTTCAGATAGTAACTCGCTGATGAATGTCGGTCGTGGATCATTTACCGTCCCCAAGTCAATCTTCTTGAGGTTATCTGCAGTGGTATGGATTCCATCTTCCAGTTCTTTTGGCGCTGGTGGGAATTCTGAGATTATCTCGTCGCTGTTGTTTTCGAAACACCAAGGGAGCTCATCTATGTCTTCGGGCTCTTCTTTTAATATTGTAATCGTATGACAGGTGCGAATTCGCTTCCAATCCCAATGTGGAACTGGTTCCTCTTTCGTGGCCTTAGGCTCATGCTTTTGTGGTGGCGTTACCCTCCAGTTGTCGGACAGAGCGAACTTGCCAAGCTGATACTGATCTTCGACCCAATTCTTGAAGGTAAAGCAATTCTCGAGAGGGTGCCCTATTACTCGATGGTAAGAGCAATAGTCCAGATGTGAGACTTCGCCTGCTCGTTCGGGGTGCTTAGTCTCCGGCAGTGTAAGCATCTGATGTTTTAGAGCAAGGTTAAGTATCTTCTTCGTCTTGTCCCGAGGAAACGAGTATGCTCGCCCTATTTTCTTCATAAGGGATGGATCAATAACGCTCGACTCCCGTTTGCGTGGCTTCTTAGCCCTGCTTTGTTGTTGAGCGCCTTTTTGGCCTTTCGACTTATTTCTGCTTTTGCGCCGAGCCTTCTTTATAACAGGTTGACAAGGAGCGGCATTTTCATCCTTTACGGCCTGTTGGAGAAGGCGTTGCGTCTTGGCTTTCTCATAAATGGCCGTCTCGCTGTTGTGATCATCTCGGACTTTTTGATCAGCTTTCTTTATAAGTCTGTCCATTTGTTCCTCGAACGACGGACTGGGCTCTTTTGCATCTGGAACTTTCACTGGCTTAGGATTAGCGTCCTCCCATTGACATCCGCTTCTTCATCAAGGTCATACACGACGTAGCAGCCGGGTAGTAACTCTCGTTTCTTTGACCGGATGTATCCAAGCCCTCTTGCTTCCATTCTCCCGTTAGGCAATTTGCGTTGAGTCCCGGGAACGTTCCAAACCCTGTCATAGAATTTGGCCTCTCTAACGGTCTGTTTGAAGGATATCCCCTGGCGTTTCAGCAGCTTCTTCAAACCCTCTGTATAATATCTGGGAAGACGGATAGGCTGAAGCCTGTCGAGCGCAGGATCCGTGCCATGCCAGATTTCTTTTTTCAACGTGGTTTCTTCAGAGCGGTAAAACAGAATTGCTTTCTCGTTTTCTCGCCTGGGAGGGATATAGAATGTCCGCAGCTCTTCTACACTGTAGATATTAAGTGCATCCAGTTCTTTATGATGTTTAGGCCGCACCATGGCGACTTGCAGACTTTGCTCTTCGTCAGCAGAAGCTTGTATTGAAGGTCGAGCAGAGAATACGACATGGACCTCATCCTCCGAATCACTACCAAAGACCAATGTAGGAGTGGACGGTCCTGGCTTGTTATGTTGGGGCGGACCCGAATACACTATCTCCTCTTCTTCCTCGGTGTCACTGCCGAAGACAGGATGGTAGCATTAGTTTTATTCTCCGGCTTGTGACACTTCTCCATGTCTTCGAAATCCGGCAAGAAGTATTTGGCATCTTCGTATTTGCGAACCTCGTTCACAGAGAACGGGTTCAGTTCTCCCGTCACGGTATACTCGAAACCATTCTTAAAATACTTCATACACTGATGTTGTGTAGAAGGGATGATGTTGTACTCGTGTAACCATGGTCGGCCGAGCAAAGCGTTGTAGCATGTCTTGGCGTCTATGACGTGGAACTTAATGTCCGTGACGAGTAGCCCGAAGCGTAGCGTCAGTATCACAGATCCAAGAGTCTTTGACGATTGGGAGTCGAACCCGGAGATGGTGATCTTGTCCCGAGCAAGGTGCTGGACGCTCATGCAGATTTCCTTCAACACCCGCACGTTGAGTAGGTTAACAGACGACCCGTTATCGATCAGGATTTTGCCTATCTTTATATCATGGCAGTATCCCGAGACATAGAGAGGGCGATTGTGTTCGCACGTCCCAAGTAGAAGGTCTTCATCGCCAAAAGTAACATCAGCCGTGTGCACTTCCTCTAATTCATCCTTCATCTTTTCCTCGGCCAGGCATGCTTGGAATTGTTCCGGGTCTTGGAGCACCTTAATCAACGAATCTCTCGCCTCTTTTGATAGCAAAAGGGCGTCAAGAATGCTGAGCTGTGAGGGCAGCTTCCTCAGATGTGCCAAGACGTTGTAATCCACCTTATTCTTTTTTGGTGGGTCTTTGGCAGCTAGCTCTTCCACCACTTGGTCATCTAAGATGATATCTTCAGAGACCTTTTCTTTTCCTTTATCTTTCCTGTTCGAGGGTCCGATGTTCTTTTCGGGCAGCGTGCGATTACGTAGCCGGATATTTTCGCAAACCTTTGGTTCTTCTTCTGTTCTCGAAGCGGACTCTTTAAAGAGAGGGGCAAGTTCTAGTTCTTCATCAGAATCACTCCCGAATGTAGGCACTTGTGATCCACCGGTGTTAACCATGCGACAATCGCCAGCAGTTCTTTTAAGCCCTTCGGTCGTATTTCTTTGCTCCCGACGAGTTTTACGCTTCTCCCACTTAAAGCGTTGTCGATGAGCAACATACCCTTGCCACCATTTATCGAAAGCTTTGCACTCTTGAGTGGGGTGCGAAATCTTTTGATGATACAAGCAATAAGACGGGTGCATTTTCGCTTCACCGGTAATTTCTTCTTCGGAGGATGGTAGCTTCATACCCATTGACATGGCCTTAGAAAACTTCTTTTTTATCTTGAATTGGCTTTTGTTGGTAGCGGAGATGTTCAGCTCCAACGGGATCGTCTCAGCTCCTTCATCAAGTCGCTGGCGCTTGGCCCTTTCAAATATAACCGCCTCGTGCTCCTGATCAGCTTTACTTTTCAACCGAGCTTCATTAAGGAATGCGTTGATTACTTCATCTGATGGCCCCAGAACTTTTGGTTCAGAATCTGCCCCCAGCGTTTCAGTACAAGGGGTCTCCTCATCGTTCGAGTGGGAAATCATATGACAGCTCGCCACGCATTCTTCAGCTTCATCTGACGAACTTTCTCCCACACCTTCCTCTTGAAAGACGTGGTTGAGGAATTCTTGGAGCGTAATGGGAGTCCGCGCCTTTTGGTTGTATTCTTCCAACGCGTCAATTTGCTTTTGTAAGTCCGTGTGTTTGCCACCAGGCTTCACGGGCTTCTTAGATTTCTTCTTCTTCTTTTTCGAAGATTTTGACGGCTGGCTGCAAGTGCTTGAACCGCCACCATCGGTCCTTAGAGTTGGACGTGGCTTCAACATCCCTTCAATGACCTGCGGTTCCAACGGATTCTTCCACTTGACCGCTGGACATGTCTGAAGATCGTTTAGCATCCTCTTTGTCTTGGCTGATAATATGACCTCCCAAGGAGCTTCTTCAATGACGGAGCATGTTGCCCCCGGCGTATTCGCCCCCTTAGAGGTGTGGGGCTGCGGGGGATTCACCTTCCATTTGTCAGATAACGCGAACTTGCCCTGTCGGTACTAGTTTTCAAGCCAATTTTTGAAAACGTAGCAATCTTCAATTGGATGGCCTAGTATTCGATGATAAGGACAGTAGTTGGGCTCGTTGACGTCACTTGGTTGCAACGGACGTTTTGGATCCGGCAAATTTATGAGTCTGTTGCGCAACGCCAGCTCGAATAACCTCCTCGTTTTATCACGGGGAAAGGAATAAGGACGTCCCATCCTATCCTCAAGGGGCATGTACGGTCGCGTATTATTTTGACGAGCAACCAGCTTCGAGTCGCTCAGTTGTTGTTGAGCATTAGCGACGACGATCGCTTTTCCCTTCCCTTTGTCATTTCGGGTGTCTGGCCTTGGAAGAGGGGGTTTATGGCCCATTTGATCCATTTGCGCTAGTTTGTCAATCAAAGCCTGGAAGGTAGTCGGCTTGAAAAACATCATAAACTGCGAGATGGTTGCTTGTGGATCGAGAGTTCCCACAAACATACCCACCGTGGGAGCTTCTTCAATGCGATGCTCACACTTTGACCATAAGTTCCGCCATCGTATAGCGTACTGAACCCACGTCTCGCCGGGTTTTACCCTGGCGTTAATCAGTGCTGTCATCGGGGTACGTTCACTGGCGCTTGCAAAACGCTGAGTAAACAACAGCTCCATCTCCGCGAAGGTTTTAATAGAGTCGTTCGGGAGCTCAGAGTACCACTCGAACGCCGTATCTGATAAACTTCTAACAAACTGGCGAAGTAAAAGCTTGTCATCTCCACCGGTATTGCCGCAGAGTGCCCTGAACTGGGCAACATGCTGGTGAGGATTGCCCGTCCCCTTGTAGACATGGAACTTGGGAATCGTATAACCTGGCGGGTATTTGATTTGATCGTACCAACTCGGATATGGTCTCCCCATTTTCACGACCTGGCCGGCTGTTTCGGTTGCATGATGAACCCATATTTGCTGGGCGATGTATTCATCCAAATCAGCTTTGGAGATTGTATCCTCTTTAGCTGTGGACAGAACTGGTGGAGGATTCGACGTCTCTCCCCTATCGTCTTCAAGAATGATTGGGGGATCTTCAGCAAGTGGATCTTGTTGAATCATCATACCCACCATATCCTGGAACAGGAGGGCCATTTTCTTTATGTTGGCTGCCTGCTCTGCAGCCTCTCTATCCTTCTTCTCTAGTACGCGACGAAGGAATTCAGCGTCCGTTTCTTGTTCTTGACGCTCGTCCGAGGGTGTTTCAGGGGTTTCTTTTGGCCCTGTAAGTGCGGCCATAGCGTTCATCATCTCTTGGAGCTTCTGCTGCTGCTCCTGAGCCTTGGTCACTGACCTCGTGTGCGGTCTATGACCTGTTGATATGCGGCTATCTTCTTTTCCCGATGCCATATAAACCGTATGAACTGTTATCCCCCTAACTTGGAGCGCTTAGGTTCACCATTTTTAACTTTTGCCGCTGACGCGGGAGTTTTCTCTGGCCTCCTTCTTTTGTGGGCCGTTGAGGTTGAAGGAACCGGTGAAGGGGGCAGCCTCGCAGCTGCTGTCCCCTGCTGTTTAATGGCACGCCCGGTGGGACCTCTTCCTCTTTCCACTCCACACTTCGTGTGTCGTGTTCGCGAACGAATCGCGGTTTAATATGGTTGTCCTTGGATTCGAGGTACTAAGATTTGGTTTTGCTCTCGTGCAGAAAAAAGAAGATCAAATGGCTTTCAACTGCACAAGCTGCAACAATGGCAATAACTCTCACTCTGTCCCTGCAGGAGGAGTGACCTACGGGCCTCAGGCGGCCACTATTTTTACCATGCCGGTGGACCAGGTGACTCAGGCCACCACTGGGCTATTCTTCGGGACCATGCTCCCACCCATGAACTTCAATGCCCCGCTGCCGTCGCAGAAAACCCTAAAGAAGTCGGTCTTTGATCGACTTACCACTACTGCAACCCCTCTCAACGGGTCGTCCAGCTCCAGCGCCTCAGCCTTTGACAGACTGGGCCAAAGCTCATTTGGGCCCATGAAGAAGCCCGGGATACCGAAAAGAGTTATCCCTAAGCGGATAGCCATTCCTGCTTATGAAGTCGTCAAGGCGGCTTCTCCTGCCAAAGGGTCAGTCTTTACAAGACTGACTGTGCCGGTTCCCGCTCCAGGCGAAGTCCTCAAAGCTGCTTACCCTGCCCAAAGGTCTGTCTTTGACAGATTGGACATTGCTTCTCAACGGACATCGGTCTTCAAGAGGCTGACACCGGCGACAACCCTTCGCCAAAATAGGGGACATAAGGAAGTCACCCCTACAGCCGAGACAATCCCAACGGCGCGACACGCTCGACGTCGCCACTGGCGCCAAATAAGGAAGGCTGGAGGCAATTCCCCTTCTGGACTGACTCCGCCGGCTCCAATGGTGGAAATCGATACTGCTGTTCCAACTGGAAACAGCTTCGAACCGCTTAGGAGGGTCCTCCAGAACTCTCCAACTACCATGCTGAAAAGATCTTCTCCACCTGTGGAGAATGCTACAGAAAAGAAACCGGAGCAGCCCCCTCAGAGGCTGTCCTCCAAAATTTACAAAGTCTGGCGACAAGTCCAGGAATCAGTGATTGATCAAGATTACTCTCGCCGACAGAAAAAGGTGAAAGTTCAGCAAGAAGAGAACCATCCTGTCAAGCCACAAAAGGCAACAGCTGTTTGGGTGCCCACTGCAACGGCCCCTTCGACGTCAACCGTTCACAAGAGAAGGAGGCCGGAGAAAGCCCCTGTGACCGCGGCGAACCGCAAGGACGCTGAACCTAAACGCCCCAAGTTTGGGGGCATGGTAACACATATCGTTTATATGGCCTCCGGAAAAGAGAAAAGCCGTGCTTCCACGGGTCATCGACCGCTTACTCGATCGATAACAAAGGCTCAGGAGCAGCAACAGCAGAAACTTCAGGAAATGCTAACTACAATGGCCGCACTCACGGGGCCGAAAGACAATCCGGAGACCTCATAACAGCGTCACGAACAAGAAACTGATGTTGATTTCCTCCAAAGAATGCTCGAGAGGAAAGAAAAAGAGGCCGCGGAACAGGCGGCCAACATAAAACGAATGGCTCTTTTGTTCCAAGACATGGCCGGGATGATGTTACAGCCGGAACCTCCAGCTGAAGACCCTCCGATTATCATTGAAGACGACAGAGGGGAGACGTCAAACCCTCCTCAAGTTCTTTCAGCAGCCAAAGAGGAGACCATCTCCAAGGCCGCTCTAGATGATTACATTGCTCAGCAAACACGAGCTCACCAGGCGAATGAAGCGGCTGGGCAGATCGTTAAGACCGGACGACCCTATCCAGGCTGGTATGACCAAATAAGGTACCCGCCGGGATATACGATCCATAAATTCCATGTATATAAAGGGACGGGAAATCCCCACCTGCATGTCACCCAGTTCATGGCTCTATATGGCAACACTAGGGGTGACGATAAACTACTACTTCGCCAGTTCATCGGCAGCTTGTCGGAAACGGCGTTCGAATGGTACTCTGAACTCCCGAACGACTCCGTTAAGACGTTTGCAGAAATGGAGCTACTATTCACCCAGCAATTCGTGAGTGCTAGTGAATGCACCCCAATAACGGCATTGATCAATGCCAGGGTGAAACCTGGAGAAACATGGGTCCAGTATGCAATACAGTGGCGAAATCTGTGGTCGAAATATGAGCAGCGCATCGAAGAAGCGCCGGCAGTGGGTATGTTTTTGGGTACTCTCGACCCTCAAGCGACCATCTCGCAATTTATGATGTTTTTCAAGCCCACCACCTTCCAAGCCCTGATTGACAAACTGGCTCAAATGGACCAGATGGGCCACAGGCCTTCCTCTTCAAAGCCGGAATCGCGAAATGAAAAAGGGAAAGGGAAAGCGACCTTCGTCGCCAATGCTCAACTGCAGCCTAGCGGCCTAAAATTAACTGATCGCCTAGATGAGAGACGAAGATTTTATAATGAGAAAATGAAGCGCCCTTATTTGTTTCCCCGAGACAAAACGAGGAGATTGTTCGAACTATTGGTGCGCAACAAGCTCATCAATTTGCCGAATCTGAAACGCCCATTGCTACCCGGTGAGGCTGATAATCTCAATTATTGCCCCTACCATCAAGCGGTAAGCCATCCAATTGAGGATTGCTTCGTCTTTAAAGGATGGATTGAAGATCAATACCAACAGGGCAAATTCACCATTTCCGAGAATTGGAAAATAAGCCCGCCGCAACCGCACGCTCCCAAAAGGACGGACATACCGGGGGCATCGTGCTCTTTTGTCGAAGAGGTTCCATGGGAGGTCGCTCTTTTAGCCAAAACAAAAAGAATGCTGAAAGATCTCCAGACATGCCCGGCAATCAGATGGAAAAATCCATTGGAACCCGAGATCATCGAGGGAATGCTGAAACCGCGCCCAACTCCAAAGATTGGTGGTGATAGTTAAAACGCCCGCACCCAGCCGTCAAAATCTTCGAAGAAGAAGAAGAAGAAGACCGAAAAGCCTGTGAATCATGGTGACAATCGCACGGACCTGCAAAAGCAGATTGACGCGCTGGAAGAGTATAACCAGAAGGCGCGAACTCCGGTCGCATTCCAAGAATTTCTCAACCACGTCCTTGAGGATGGAGATGACGACAATGGAGAAGACTCGTCGGATGAATCAGAAGATTGTGTGGAAAGTTGCCATGTGATCTCTCACTCATCGATAAATGATGAAGAAGCTCCTTATGCAGAGAAACTGGGGGCAGATCCTGAGCCGGAACTTCTAGGGACATCAGACGAAATGATCGATGCATTCCTGAACGAAGCTCTTCAGAAAAGCAAAGCTGATCGGGAGCGCGAGATGGCCGTATTTGAAAAGGCCAAGCGCCGGCGACTGGACGAAAAGGTCGAGACGTTCCCGCCAGATCAAAGTACATCTGGTGCAAATAAAAGAAAATTCAAGACGAGGAAAAGGTTCGCCAAAGCCATATTGATAAGAATGAAGCCGCCACCCTCCGAAGGAAACACTCCTGATGAAGCAGATATACATCCTAGCTACTGCTTATATCATCGAAAGATTGCGCACCCCACCGAAGAGTGCAATGCTTTTAAAAGCTAGTGGCATGGATATGTTGCTCACCGACAACAGTTCAAGCGGATGAAACGCAAAACTCGTCGGGAACAAAGAAATACGACCGAGGAGCGCAAAAGAACCGCCGCCAACTGTCACATGGTTGAATACAGGGGATCGCAAGTTCTCACCTTCGGGATCGACTCTGACGAAGAAATGACTCTTAGCCCTCTCTTTAAAGAATCCAGCTCCGGAAAAGAGGAAGAACCGAAGAGCAGTGAAAATATTCAACTGCGTAATCGTACGCTGCCCGAAAAGAATCTCGGGCCTGCGAAAAGTGGGTCGAATAGAAAAGATAAGGGGAAAGTAAAAGTCCCTGGGGATATCACCCTAGATGACCAAGTTATTAAAAAGCGGACAGCCAAGGACCCGCCGAAGAAAAATAAGGTGGATTACAACGTTCTGGCACACTTGAGGAAGCTACCTTCACAGCTGAGCATTCTCGATGCCCTCTTGTTATCAAGAGAAGCAAGAGATTTTTTGATTAAGACACTGCAAGAGCCCGAGCAATTCCAACCTTTCCTTGCCGAAGAAAAGATGAAGAACAAGCTGGAAGAAGTGCACACAGCCGATATCACCTTTGGCGATGAAGATCTCCTCCTCAGGACGTGCGAGAATAACCGTCCCCTCTATGTCTCCAGATACTGTCATGATATCAAGATATGCAAAATCCTGATTGACAATGGGTTCTCCGTCAACCTCTTCAATGTAAGAATGTTGAAGGAAATCTGCATGAGCGTTCAGCACCTCGCTCGTGATAAAATCACCATCTCCGGGTTTGACTCCCAGCTATCACGGACGCTCGGGTCTGTAATATTGACGTTACGCTTTAGGCTACTCGTCACGGACATCAAGTTTCACGTCATTGATGCTAAGACATGTTACAATGCTTTGCTCGGCAGACCTTGGTTACACGAGTACAACATCATCCCTTCTACACAACACCAGTGTATGAAGTATTTCAAGGATGGTCTTAAGTATACTGTGACAGGGGAGTTGAACCCATTCTCCGTGAATGAAGTCCAAAAGTACGAAGATGCAAAATACTTCTTACCAGATTTCGAAGACACGAAAAGATGCTACAAATCGAAGAACAAAGCTATCACCACTATTCCGGTCTTTGGGAGTGTTACCGAGAAGGAGGAAGAAATAGTTTATTTAGTGCCGCCCCAATGCAACAAGCCGGGACCGTCCATCCCTATGTTGATCTTTGGCAGCGACTCGGAAGATGAGGTCAATGCTGTATTTTCCGCTCGGCCATCAATGCAAGCCCTCGTTAGCGATGATCGGAGTTTGCAAATTGCCATGGTTCCGCAAGAGCATTACAAAAAGCTCGACACACTTGATACCTATAATATGCAGGAACTGCAGACGTTCTACGTCCCTCCCAGGCGAAGAGATGAAAATGCGATCCTTTTTTATCGATCAACGGAGACCAAATTGGAAAAAGAAATTTGGCATAGTGACGATTCTACACTTGACAAGCTCCAGCCCATCCGTCTGCCCAGATACTACACAGAAGGCTTAAAAAGGTTATTGAGACGCCAAGGTGTACCCCTTAAGCAAACTGCTCGACAAGCACAGTTCTATAACAGGATCTGGAACGTCTCCGGAACTCAACGAAAGTTGCCTAACGGGAGAATGGAAACGATCGGGCTTAGATATGTTCAATCCAAGAGACGGGAACGATTTCATGACTGCTGCATTATACATAACTTTGATGAAGAAGGAGATGTTCTGTTAAAAGACGCTAATCCTGAACCAAAACGAGGTTCCGCCGTAAAAATGCCAAATCCGTCGTTTGAAGAACAGATGGACAAGTTGATAAGGGAAGCAGGTCAAAAGGTTCGGGATGACCATAATCGCGAAATGACCATATATGAGAAAGCCAGGACGCAGCGCCTCCTTCGACAGGCCGCAGAAAATGACAATGCTCCTCGTCGCCAACCCGTTCTACAAAATATCCGACGCAGAGGCAAAAATAAACCAATGAACGGGAAAAACGTTCGACAGCGGCCAAGCGGGTCTAAGAAGCCACGCGATCAAGAATCGAGCAGCCGAAATCTGTCTCTTATGAAGAAAATGGGTCGAGCATATTCTTTCCCCCAAGACAAGACAAGGAAGATATTCAACCTTGTCATAAAACATCAGATGATGACACTTCCGGAGTCCAAGCACCCCGAGCAAGCAAACGAGGTCTCTCACACAGACTATTGTTCCTATCATCGAGCAATAGGACATCCTCTCGAAGACTGCTTCACCTTCAAGAACTGGGTCGAAGACCAATACAAACTCGGCAAGTTCGCTCTATCCAGCAGCTGGAGGGTAAGCCCACCACAGAAGCATGAACCGAAAGCGACGTGTATAGCAAGAGTAGAACCAGATCAACATCGGTCTTGGAAACGATCTCATACCTGCCACGTGATAACGCTATCAGAAGAAGAACCCGATAATATGGATGACCTCCCCTGGTGCTTCGAAAACGATAGTGACGAAGTGATCTTTGAGTTTCCACCGGCGCCAAAAGAGCTGGAAGATCGAATACATACTACTGCAGATAACCTCAAGAAAATTGACTTAGGGACGGCAAGTGACCCGCGGCTGACATTCGTCAGTGAGCTATTGTCTGAAGAAAGAGTGGCTACGCTAAAAGACGTGCTCATGCAGTATAAAGACTGCTTCACATGGAACTATTCCGAGATGCCGGGACTAGATCCAGAGATTGTTGTGCACAAATTGGCGATATCTCTGAACATAAAGCCAGTCAAACAAGCGCCAAGAAGAATGTGGCTCGAGCTTGAGATGAGCATCAACGCCGAGATCAATAAGCTAATCGACTCCGGCTTCATCTAAGAGGTTCAGTATCCTGACTGGATCACCAATATCATCCCAGTGATGAAGAAAAATGGGACAGTGCACATATGTGTGGACTTTCGGGACCTCAATAAAGCTTGCCCGAAGGACGACTTTCCAGTACCAGTCACCGAGCTGATGATAGATAATACGTCCACTCACGAAGTTTTCTCCTTCATGGACGGCTCATCAGGATACAATCAGATAAATATGCATCCCGAAGACCAGAAGCATACCGCATTCCGGACTCCTTTGGGCATATTTTGCTACAAGGTGATGCCGTTCGGTCTAAAGAACGCCGGTGCCACCTATCAGAAGGCCATGACAAAGATCTTCGATGACCTCATACATGAAATCGTCGAATGCTATATCGACGACCTCGTAGTAAAAAGCAAATCATACGAAAAACATTTAAAGCATCTGAAGATCGTGTTTCAGCGCCTTCGGAAATACAACTTGAAGATGAACCCTCTCAAGTGTGCGTTCGGAGTTTCCTCGGGCAAATTCCTAGGATTCATCGTCCGACACCGAGGTATCGAGATAGACCCGTCGAAGATCAAGGCGATCATGGAAATGCCTCCGCCAGCGACTCTCAAACAACTGCGGTCTCTCCAAGGAAAGCTCGCGTATATCCGGCGATTTATAGCCAATCTCTCAGGAAAGTGCCGCCCCTACAGTCACTTGATGAAGAAGGGAACTCTGTTCGTCTGGGATCGCAAATGCCAAGGCGCACTAGACGAAATCAAGCAATACCTACAGAATCTTCCGGTGCTAACCGCTCCAGTCAAGGGGAAACCCCTCATTCTGTATACATCTGCCCTCGAAGGTTCTTTAGGAGCGTTTTGGGCACAAGAGAACGACCAAGGGAAGGAAAGATCCCTCTACTATTTGAGTCGAGTTCTACTGGGGGTAGAAAGCAACTACTCCTCCATCGAAAAACACTGCCTGGTATTGATCTTCACGATAACAAAGCTCAGACACTAAGCATTGGCACATGAGGTCCATCTCATATCAAAGGTGAATCCTCTCAAATATTTGATGCCAAAGGCTATATTAACGGGACGGCTCGCCAAATGGGCCCTGCTCTTAATGGAATTCTCGATAACTTATCGTCCTCTTAAGGCAGTGAAAGGCCAGGCCATCGCCGACTTCCTCGCTGAGCATCCGATACCTGCCGACTCTCCCTTGAACTGCGAATTGCCAGACGAACACGTGTTTGACACGATCGACGTGGAGAGAAGAGAGAATGACACCCAGTGGGAACTCTACTTCTATGGAGCATCTTCCATGAAGAAGCGCAAACAAAGCACCCCCATAATCAAATCTGGGGTAGGCCTCATCTTCGTGACTCCACAAGGAGGGATAATGCGCTTTTCCTTCTCCTTAACAGAGCCGAGGACAAACAATGAAGCCGAATATGAAGTTTTGATAGCAGGTCTTGAGATCGCCGTCGAAATGGGAATTGAGAACCTCCTCATATACAGAGACTCCCAACTGTTCGTTAGCCAAGTAAACGGTGACTATCAAACGTGCAAACCGGAGCTGGTAAAGTACGGTGAGAGAGTACAGCAATTGCTGACTCAAGTCCCTTCCTACACACTGGAAAGCATACCGCGCGCGGAATATAGCAAAGCGAATGCATTAGCCAAGCTCGCTAAAGAAGTGGCCGACGAGAACCTCGATGACGTAAGAATCGTGGTACAAAGCCGTCGGGTTCTTGCACCGGCAGAAATATCTCCAGAGTCGTCCGAGGAGAAGGGAGAGACCGAGCAAACGACTCTACAAATAAAAGACCAGGAAAAGGCTATGGACTAGAGAGAAGTCTTTATAGACTACTTCAAATCCCGTCGAACACCTGAAGATGCATCCTCAAGGCATCAGCTCATGAAACGAGCTCTGTCTTTTTCCTTCGTCAATGACACTTTATATAAGAGATCATTTGATTCTCTATGGCTAAGATGCCTGGGACCGGAAGAGGCAAAGAGAGTCATCCAAGAAACCCATAACGGACTCTGCGGTTCTCATCAAGCCGGGCCAAAGATGAAGCTGAATATCAAAAGGATGGGCTACTATTGGCCCACAATGATCCAAGACTGTCTCGAATACGCGAAGCAGTGCCACTCGTGCCAAATCCACGGGGATTTTATCCACCAGCATCCAAATCCGCTACATCCAACGGTGGCTAGCTGGCCGTTCGAAATGTAGCGAACTGACATAATCAGCCTCATCGAACCAGCATCGTCCAGAGGACATCGGTTCATACTGACAACAACCGATTACTTCTCCAAGTGGGTAGAAGCAGTACCACTAAGAGAAGCGAAGACGGAGAATATCCTCCATTTCTTCAAGACACACGTCATTTATCGGTTCGGCACTCTGCGACAGATTATCTCCGATAACGGGCCAGCCTATAGAAACCACAAAATCAGCCGCTTCGCGCAACAGCATAACATAGACAGGAGATACTCTTCGATCTATAATCTCCGAGCTAACGGTCTAGCTGAGGCTTTCAACAAAACCTTGACGAAAACGGTACGTCCATAAGTAAAATGGGCACGGATGAAAACCCGAAAGGGCTCCGTGAGTAAAAACAGCAGGGCTACCGGCGAGTTTTATGAAAACCCGAAAGGGCGCAATCTCGTTAAAAGACACTTGCAAGGCCCTCTCGACCTTGTGAGGAGAAAATACCTGCGTGACATCCTTACGACTCACAAAGAATCAACACACTTAGGCATCCCCACGATACCTAAGGAGAAATTAAACTTGCGAGATCCTCACGACTCGTAAGGAGAACCCTCTTATGAGACCCTCACGGCTCATAAGATTCAAAAGTCTTAAGCTACAGGGATCTGAACCTGTTCTTAAGCCATCACAACCTCCAATTTTACCCTACAAGCGGTTCAATATCGACCCTTGTATACAATCCACGGGCGCGAATAAACATTTCCCTAATAAAGTCCTACCCGCGACTAGGGATATGTTTACACGGTGAACAACCCTTATAAGTCCTCTCGATTTATAAGGAGAAAACACTCATGTAAGATCCTTACGACTTACAAGAAGCCATACACTTGGGAATCCTCACGATTCCTAAGGAGAAAACGCACTTATGAGATCCTCACGACTCGTAGGGAGAAATACCTTTATGAGACCCTTACGGCTCGTAAAGTTAAAAGCCTTAGTCGACAGGATCCTAACCCTGTTTACTAAGCCATCTTTGTTCGACATCGACAGAGGAAAATGATGATTCGCTCCTGGCAATATCCTAGTTGTAGCGATACTGATGCCTAAATCAGAATCAAATCCCAAACTCACAGCGAAAAGCTAGCGACCCACGAATGCATACGAAATAGCCAAAATGATGGGGCAACTTGCAACAAAATCAGCAAGTAAAAATGTATGCATGCAAAATAGCCGAAATGATTGGGCAACTCGCAATAAAAAGCAGCGAGTAAATAAAATAAATAGCCGAAATGATTGGGCACCGCGAAAAATAGCCGAAATGATTGGGCAATCGCGATTTTCGCGATACAAAAGCTGAAATGATAGAGCATCACTAAAAGAAAATATATAAAATTAAACTTTTGCCCTACAGGTGAGATCACATCGATCCCTGTATATAATCCAGGGGCGCAAACAAGAAGGAATCACACCTTCTCTCTCAGGCTCCATCCGAAAAAGAGCCAAGTCTCGACGGTTCACAAAGCAGCCTGGAGATTATCTCAACATTCGTCTCATTTCAACGGACACAACATCAGCAAAACGGAACCGCGGCAACTCCCAGTTCTATGACTCAACGGTGCACAGACAACCGAGAGTCAATTCCCGACTCCGTGAAATGCGGATAAAATCAACCCTTCTTGGTCTAGTGGAACATGGCGTATGTCAATCCTGACCCCGTGGGAAACGTCCAGAACGGGTCCTGGTCCACGCAGAACACGGCTATGTCAATACTGACCCCGTGGGAAGCATCCAGAGCAAATCCTAGTCTACTAGAACACGGCCTATGTCAATCCTGACCCCGTGGAAAACACCCAGAGCGGATCCTGGTCCTTGCGGAACACGGCCTATGTCAATTCTGACCCCGTGGGAAGCATCCAGAGCAAATCCTGGTCACGTGGAACACGGTCTATGTCAATTCTGACCCCGTGGGAAACGTCCAGAGTAGAACCTGGTCCTTGTGGAACATGGCTATGTCAATTCTGACCCCGTGGGAAGCCTCCAGAGCAAATCCTGGTCTAAGTGGAACACGGCCTATGTCAATCCTGACCCCGTGGGAAGCGTCCATAGTGGATATTGGTCCTTGCGGAACACGGCTATGTCAATCCTGGCCCCGTGGGAAGCATCCAGAGCAAATCCTGGTCTTATAGAACATGGCTATGTCAATCTTGACCCCGTGGAAAATGGCCAGAGCAACCTCCTGACTCCGTGAAATGCGGATAATGTCAATCTCGTTCATCACTTACGGGTCCTCACGACTCGTAAGGGAGAAAACTCTTTTATGAGATCCTTACAACTCTCAAGAGAAAACCCACTTAGGAATCCTCACGATTCTTAAAGAGAAATTACACCTACGGGATCCTCTCGACCTGTAGGGAGAAAATTCTTTATGAGACCCTCACGGCTCATAAAGTTGAAAAGTCTTAGGAGGCAGATCTTAACCCTGACTCCTAAGCCATCACTGTCCTATAAGGAAATCAAAATAGATTATCCACAAAATACATTTACTAAAAGGGACACACTATCATGAAGCAAAATATGTCTTTTATTCATGAATCAAAATGAATACAAAGTACAATTTATGAAAGAATCAAAAAAAAATACTCTCATTCAGGAGTATGTACAAAAGAAGAATAAAAAGAAAAATATACAATTCTTCAGGCCGGCGGACGATTTAGTAGATTTGCTAGTTCATCCTTTTTCCGCTGGGCTTCGGCTTCATGATTTATTATCGTCAAAAGACGAGCCTCCGCTTGAGCCTGTTGGGCCTGGTACGAGGCAAGCCAACTTTCAAGCTCCTTTTCGGTAACCTTATGAGCTTCGACCATGTCGCGAGTGAAAATGACGGCCTTATCAATGGCTACCACCTCCTTGATAGCCTCTTGAAGCCCTCGCCAAAGATCATATGCCTGAGTGGTCTTGGCCGTAAGATTAGCTTGAAGTTCCCTCAGCGCTTTGGAAGCCATCTCCCTCTCTGAAAACTTTCGGCTGGGCCTCTTCTCGCATGACAGTATGTTTGAGGCGCATCGTTCGATCAGCCCCCGCAAGCTCGCCTTTGCAGCTACAACCTCTGAGGGAAGGCGTGTAGATTCAAGAATATGCAAGCAAGCCTCCACCTACCGACAGAACTCAACCCAGACTTGCACCAATGTTTTACTATGGTAAGTAGCAAGAAAGGGAAGACAACCATTGGCTTCAGCGGCAAACGCTTCGGCCGTGATCAGACTGCCAGCACAAAGGTATTCAATCAGGGCTGACAAGGAATGAAGGCTTAGCTTTGCCATCTGTTCCGAGGCACGTAGAGCATAGGGGCCGGGTGGCATGACGATGCGAGATTCCAGCATGGTAAGAACTGGCAAAGCTGTTAAGATTTATAAAACAATCAGCGGGACTTGTAAGCAAAAAGCAGAGGGAACGACGTTCAAACTTTACTTACCCACGGTCATGCAAGAAGGGTCTGAAGACTCCCCAGGCCCGTCAAGAATCTCAACTTCGTCATCGGCCTCCAGAACTGGAGAAAACATCAGTATCATTATATGGAGTAAGGATAATGCCATGAAGAAGGCGAACAACACTAACCTTGCCCGGAAGATAGGACGATGCGTTGAGGGGATATTGCCTATGGAGCGGCCATCTCTAGCAAACGCTGAAAGGATTTTCTAGGAGACAGATCAGCGATAGATGCCGCCAACCCGCGCAATTCTGAAAAGATAGAAAGGTTCAGATAATAGAGAGATTATCAAAATAAAATATAGAAGAATACCTTCAATGCTTCTCCCGCTTTGGACTGGAGGGATAGCAGCTTCGGCGGCCTCCTCCATGCCCCCAGACACGTCATCGGGGATATGGGCCGGTATAATAACTTCTGATTGAGGAGAAGTGGCCATCGCTGTAGGCTCCAATGGAAGGACAGTGGCCTCAATCACCTGTCCCATAATCTCCGGGCCATCCCCAGAAAGATCCATTAAATCCGCGGCCAATGAAAATGCCTCTTCCGGGGGAGCAAGCACCTGGGGAACGGGAGTTATCGAGGGGAGCTCCGGGGCAGGAACAACAGTTGTATCAACCCCCTCCACACTTACTAGTGTCTCATCGGGGATATTTGTGGAGTCCATAGTCAAGGCGCGACTCGAACTCAGATCCTCTGCCGTCGCCGAAGTCCCTGCAAAGTTTTCACGAGGATAAGGATATATATATATATATATATATAAGCAATACAAAATATTACAAAGAGATATATGAGTATACCAATGCGCAAAGGAGCCTCTAGTATGGCTTTTTCAAGCCGGCGTTCCTTCCGGAGGAGGTATGCTTGCCGGGGTTCGAGGGTAGACTCGTGGCCACCGGTCCACAACGAAAGCGCATCTTCGGCGTCGGCTGAAACATGCTGCTTAAGGGCTCTCTCGCCTCCTTCTTCCAAAGGACCTATGAATATCTGCCGTATCGATGGAGGATCTTCATAAAAGATGACGGCAGGATAAGACCTCTTCGGGATCCTTACATTCTTAGATTCATCCTTTGAGCGTCTTATAGCCTCAGCCAGTTGTGCGGCTTCCTCGGCAGATGAACCCGGGAAAAGCAGACCGCCATCCGATTATTGCATGGCTAGTGGTTCATCTTGAAGGATAGGCTCTGATTCCACTAAAAAGTCAAGCAGATTGGTGACCGTCTTCTTTCGCCTCTTGGACCCAGAACTTGCTGCAGAAGACGATCGCCTCTTTCCTCTCGGCGCTTTAGTGTGACGTTGACCCACTTCGTCTTCAATATCCTCACTCGGCAGTGCTACCGACGACGACACCGCCATTGCTGACGCCGCAGCTGATGACACTGCTACTGGCGTCCTATTGGCTCTTGATTGAGCTCTAGTTCACGGCGGCATACCAGCTGTGGGAGTTAGATCCACTTCCGCCGCCTCCGAAATAAGTATGATACCAGTATCTCTCAGGGGAGGGCGAACCACTGCCCGTGGTCGCGGCGGGACTCCCGTAGCCTGGATCAGAGTGGGAGCCCTATATCCGAGAAGCATCCTCCTCTCTTCAGCAATAATAGGACTGACTCGGTGGAGGTACCAGCCCGTGAAAGACCCCACACATCAAGGAATATAGTCAGCTTCAGGGATCACGAAGCGAGAGCCAGTGTTCAGCCGCATGAAGTGATGGGCGGCGTCACGAACAACTTCTGACGACGGGCTAGGCTCCACTGTAAACGCCTCAAAGAGGACACCCTAGTCATACCCAAGTTGCCGAGCAAAGCGGTGTGGGTTGTACCGCATAAAAAGGGTCGCACCGTTCTGACGAAATACCAGATAACCTGGTCTGATCGAATATAAGTCCATGGCTTCCTTGGGCTTCAGAGAAGGTACTCCCTCTGTCGACGAGTCGCAAAGCTATTGAATCGGTCCTAAAGGAGCAGAGAGGACTCGATCGTTGAATACCATCCTGCCCGTATTAGCATAGGGATTAATCAGCACATGAATAGCTCCAGACTGAGTCAGATCAGGAGCAGAACATCCACCAACCTCATAAGCCGCGGAAAAGTGTAGGCATCATAAAAGCTAGGTCTCTTATACGCGGCAAATGCCTCTAGCACGTGCATCTCAATCTATGACGTAAAGTAATGAAGAGAGAAATTTACCACATCCATGCCTGGGGTTGAGGTATTGGCTGCGGCGCTTAGCCCATGATACAGATGCGCTAGCCCTGCAATGCCCACAGCTAGTCACATCCCCTTGGCGATGCGATGAGCAGGGTAAATGACTGAGGCTCTCATGAAACGACGGTGCATGGGAGTGGCAAACCAGCTGAGCCAAACGCTGATAAAACCCATGAAGAAAGTCTCTTCATCTATGCCTGGGGCTGCGATCGACTCAAAAGATACGGCCGACAAGATTGGAATGTAGAACTGCGGCAAATCCTCTTCTTTAGCCGGCAGCTTATTTAAACCGAACCCGAAAGGGTCGTTGATACTCGCAAACTTCGGAGCCGTCTTTGATAGAACGTCTTCGCGAAGGAAGCAGGCGTTAAAGCTTTTGAAAGTGACGCCATGCTCCTCTGACTCTGTGAATAGCTTCTCAAAAATGCCCAGAGTATTGATTAGACTTGGGTGCTTGTGGCGGACGGCATTTTCAGTCGACAGGCCGTCAAGCATAGCAGGCTCAGTTTCGAAGACATACTCATCAGGAGGCAACGGTTCTTCGTAGAGCGTCCCCCTGATCGGCAGTCCCGAGATCTCGCGAAACTCTTCCAGAGAAATTGAAACTTCGCGGTCTCCTAGCAAGAAGGTGTTGGTGGGAAGATTCCATTGTTTAAGAAAGCCTTAACCCACCAGACATGGGGGGCTGATAGTGGAAGAGAGACGCGTATACCGCCTGATAGAGCCCGACCTTCTGCAGTCGCACACGATGGGCAGACAGAATGTAACGAGCCCAAAGAAGGTAGCCCGTGGGATGTCGAGGAGTAAGCCCTATTTTGTAAATCTGTCCCCAAGACTAGGCTTCACCTTGGCAGATACGACGCCCTAAGATGTCTATAGCTGGCACAGGGTGGTTTGGAATCCCAGTTGTTGATGGCTCGAGCTGACCCGTAGGGGTCCAATTCAATATCTCCACAGCAAAGGCGGTCCGTGGACGATCCATCGGCAAGAATGGATAGGTAGGCTCTGTTGGTACCTCGCAAAGAAAGCTGCGGCGACCCCGAATGATATGACCATACCAGGTCCCCCATAAAAGCAAGTTGGTACAATTAGGGTCGTGAGCTCTAATCATCGACATCATCTCTTCATCAGACGGTGATTGAGGAAAGGCAGCCTCCGAGCGGGTGAAAGGGAAGTACGGTAGAGAAGCCATTGTTCCTGAAACAAAGGAAAGGAAACTGTTAATGAAGCCCGCACATGTGTGTGTGTGTGTGTGTGTATATATATATATATATAAACAGTGGAAGAAAACGACAAAGAACTTATTTTATGGGACCATTGGTTACAAAACATAGGGGCCCCACAAAATCAAGATGACGGCTCACTAATGATGAGGCAGGGTAATCATTATGAGAACAAAACGAAGATTCTCAATAAACGAACAGTTGATTTCAAACAACTCTGCACATTTCCCCAGGAAGAAAAAACCCATTCAAGAAGTTCTGCGCAAATCGAGAAGGATCTCTGCAAGAACAACTCAGGATGAAAAATCCCAAGAAGTCTTCTTTTAAGAACTAAGTTCTTTAGAGGAATTAAATTCCTTTTGAACAGAGGAATTAAATTCCCAGAAAATACATTTTCAGAGCTAAAGACTTTTTGAAATGGAATTAAATTTCATAGAGAAGACAATTGTCACCATTGATCCCTGAGATCAGAGAAGCCCTAACAAAACGAGTTTATTATTTAAAGATTGAACATTATTTTAACTTGGAAAAAATGAGTTCTTGTTAAAGGGAAAACCCTTGGTATGGATTTGAAATCCAAGAGGAAATGTCTACAAGGAGTTCCTCAGCCGTTCAAAATTCTTACCTGAAAAAGGAAATGTTTTGTTGACAGAGTTAAACTCTGGAAATTTTTGGAGCAGAGAACTAAGCTCTGAGAGGGAGAATTGAATTCTCAAGGCAAGAACAAGTAAGGAAGAAGATGAAAAGTAGAGACACTTCTGAAGAGACCCCTGCATTTATAGGATATGATGGGAAACAGTTCATCTTCCCCCTTCCCTAGGCGAATCCAACGGCTACAAAATATGACAGCGTTGCACTCACGTGCAAACACGTGAGAAAAAAGCTATGGGGGCATTTGTTCCCTCATAAAAATATCAGGAAAAACCCCAATGGGGCATCACGTGCTCACACGTGACCAAGGGTCACGTGCTGACATGTGATGATTTCCTGGGACTCTGTTATAATAGAATTAAATTCTAATCAGGAAAGAAATTAGTGGAGTCACGTGTCCACACGTGATGGGCTTTTAAAGAACCCACTGAAAGAATTAAAAGGCATAATAAAACGGCAAGGAAAGATCCCAATGAGGCATCACATTTCTACACGTGACCAAGGGTCACGTGATGACACATGATGATTCCTTAGCTCTTTAAAACAGTTGAATTAAATTCTGATTAAAATGTTAATCAAGGGGGTCACGTGTCAACACGTGATGGGTTCCTAAGCTCCTTAATTAATAGAATTAAATTCTACAGAAATGATCAAACAGTGGGATCACGTGCCAACACGTGATAGGCTCTTAAGCCTTCTAAACTAATAGAATTAAATTCTAATTGAGAGGGAAATCAAAAACCCTAACTGGAAAAATATTTCTTTAAATCTTTCCAAACAAAAGAGATGGTGCTCTATAAAATGGAGCACAGTTGGATTAAAAATCCAATGGTGATTAAAAATTACCAATTTATGGAAAGATTTTATACAAGGAAAGATTTCCCTGAAATTCACCAAGAATAACAGACAGAATATCTTCTGGATTAAAAATCCAATGGTGAATAAAATTCACTGAGTGATCTAAAAGATCATGTTGGTTACAAAAACAACCAAAATCTTTCAATGAAAGATTCACTAAACGAATTGATTCTTTTCTTTCTCCTATAAATAGGAGCCAAGAAGAGAAGAGAAGGGATCTTGGAATTTTTTTTAAGAGAAACACAACAACAGAGAGAAAAAAGAGAGGAGAATTTAATTCTCAAGAGAGAAAAGAAGAACTTTTCAGAGAAAAGAAACCCTAGGTGAGAAAGGGGAAAGAGATCTAAGCTCCATAAAATAAAAGAGAATTTAATTCTCAAATTTAAGAGTTTAACTTTTCTGAATAAGAACTTAGTTCCTCTTTTGGTTGAAAATCTGCAGAAGCAGATCTCCCCACAAGTTGAGAATTTAATTCTTATCGAGGAGATTCTGCCATGCAGATCCAAAACTTAGAGGGAGAATTGAGATTAAGGAATTTAATTCCCCCAAATTCATATGAATTTAATTCCTCTAAATGAAACTAGGGTTTAACCCTATATGAAAATATTAATTCTCCCAAATTCATAGGAATTCAATTCCTCCAAATAAACCTAGGGTTTAACCCTACATAAGAATTTAATTCTTCTATATACATAAGAATTTAATTCCTCAAAACAGAATTAAGGTTTAACCCTACCAAAGAATTTAATTCTCAAACCAAGAGACTTAAAGCTCTCCATGCACGTAAAAAACTTGGTCACGTGGTAACATGTGACCCTCATTCTCAATGAGCAGAAAAGAAAGAACAAGACTATGTCGCGTGCCCCCACGTGACCCTTAAACAGACTCCCCAAAATGAGAAGGAAAAAATCTTGGAGGCAATGCCTCACGTGCTCACACGTGACCCTCAAAAATGAAGGGAACAAGGCCAAAGGCAGTACTGATTTTGGGCGCCCTCACATGTCCCCACGTGACTCCTAATCAATACTTTAATAATCAATGCATGGGTACCCATCACGTGCCCACACGTGATGGCCTGAAGACCAAAAGTGTTTAAGACTTCTGGGAATATTCGGAGAACAAATAACCGAGGCAATGCATCACGTGTCCCCACGTGACCTTTGATTAACACCTTTTCTAAAAGGGCAAATAAGGTGAAACGGAAGAATAAATACCCAATACATTGGCACTATCATGTGTCCACACGTGATGATTATAAAGATTAAGTGTTTAACACTTATTGGCAGATTTTGAGAGTAAAATAAAAGAAGTCTGGCCCAATTCTCCGGCGCCTCACGTGACTCCACGTGACCGCCTCATTTTTAGTGTTTAACACTATTTTGAGTATTCTGTCCCTAGTGTTTAGCACTGTTTTAAGCATACCACGTGGGAACACGTGATCGCCAAATATGCTTTAGTGTTTAACACTATTTTCAAACCAGCCTTAGCCCAAATCAGCTAAGTTTTCTAGAGACAGTATCTCTCCTTTGATTGAACCCCAACTACATTTTTCCAAACTTTATCATTTTATATGACATCCAAGATAAAATCCCAGAGCCATGATGAATGGTCAGTACCCAGCCAAAGACAAAATGTTGTCAGAGTCCCAAACCCTTGCTCATCATTCCTAAATAATGGAGGGCTGAACCCAGACAAATGTTCAACAGTCCCAACAAAAGTCCAACATTTCAACTGAGCCCAAGTTGGCCATAAGTCCTCAATTCAGTTTCAACTGAGCCCATGTGCTCATAATCTAATTGATTGATCTTAGTCCTAAATTGGACTACAGATCTCCCAATCAACTTTGGTTCAAGGGTACATCTCTTCACTCCTTTGATATTTGCCGTTGTAATCGTTCAACGTCTTCAGAGAGGTGACGGGTCCCGATAGCTAATCATTCTACGGATTGTGGGGTCCTTAAAGACACGGACTATGATGTCCTTAACCTCGGACTGTGGGGTCCTTAAGCCCATGGACTATGATGTCCTTAACCTCGGACTGTGGGTTCCCTAAGCCCATGAACTATGATGTCCTTAACCTTGGACCGTAATGTCCCTAAACTAATCGACCGCAAAGTCCCTAAACTAAAACAATATAGCCCAAATTCTCTTTTGTGGGATCTAAATGATCCTGTTAAGTATATCTTAGTCTAAAATTAGACTAACGTATCATTAACAATGGTTAAGTTGACCTTAGTCTAAAACTGGACTAACGTGTCCTTAACAAACTATTAAGTAGATCTTAGTCTAAAATTAGACTAACGTATCCTTAACAAACGTTTAAGTTGATTTTAGTCTCAAATGAGACTAACGTATCCTTAAACCCAACCCCCAAACCCAAATCTAAGAAAATACGGATTTGGACTAATTCATGCCCTACGGGCGACGACATAAATTAGGCTCCGTATACAATCCACGGGCAACCAAAAACAAAACAAACACACACGACACGAAGTGACCATGTGGAGAAGGAGAAAGTGGTTACAGCGATGCAATAGCGTAATTAACTGCAGGGGCTTGCGCCTGCAGGGAAGAGCGTCCCCACAATCAAAAACCCCTAAACGAGGGGGAATCTGACGAAGTCTGCTATATCGGCCGCATCCGTCTAAACCTTCGATACGTGGTGTCATAAATTAACTTGGCATCTTCAGAGAGGTGGATGGATAGCACCAATTAGCATCTGCCCCGAAATTCAGGCAAGACGGACCTGCGCGGTCGCGTCTCCGTGTTTCGGCGGGGAACACACATGCAGCTCGATCCACAACGTAAAATAGTGCAGCGGGAGAGTTACGGGCTGTACCCCTGGCTGAGTGGCGTCTGCCGCTAAGCAGAGGCCATGATATAGGTGAGCCAGCCCAGCGATCCCGACGGCCACTCGCGTCCCGGCAACCAATCGGTGAGCCGGATAGAAGACGGATGGCCTCATATAGCGAGGGTGCATTAGGAGCACAAACCAGCTTAACCATAGGCCGAGGAACCCTAAATATAACGTCTCTTCATCGATGTCTGAAGCAGCAAGCTCTGCGAAAGGAACGACCGGGGTGTCCGGAATAAAGAAGCTTCTTAAATCTGCGTCCGCCGTCGGCTGGTTATCCAAACCAAAACCAAACGGGTCGTCAAGCTTGGTGAATTTCGCAGCTTGTTTTGATAAGACTTCTGGGTGAAGAAAGCGAGCGATGAAGTCTGTGAAGCCGACTCCATGCCCTCCAGACTCTAGAAATAGGCTCTCGTAAATATTCAACACCTTGATCAGACTTGGGAATCGATGTTGAATGGCGTTCTCCGGGGTAAGGCCCATCACCACTGATTTGGTGGCGAAGATGTACTCGTCAGGGGAAAGTATCTCCTCGTAATGTTCCCCTCTGACAGGTAAGCCGGAGATCTCCGCGAACTCCTCCAAGGAGATTGAAACTTCCTGATCTGATAGAAGAAAGGTATGAGTCAGGATATTCCATTGTTCCAAGAAAGTTTTGACCCACCATACACGGGGCGTGGAATATTGGAAAAGAGATGCATAAATCGTGGGGTACAACCCGAGCTTCAACAGCAGCGATTTCTTGGCCGATAAGATGTATCGAGCCCACTGCAGATATCTAGCTGAATGGAGAGGAGTCAAGCCTATCATATATGTCTGTCCCCAAGGGCGCGACTCACCTTGACATATATGACGCCCCAGAATATCTAAAGCCATCAGCGGCTGTATAGGTATTGAGCCCATAGAGGGTTGGAGGCGTCCATCCGTAATCCAGTTAATCTCCTCCACGGCATAATTCACCTGGGGTGATTCAACATAATGAATGGCGGAAATTGGCTCTGAAGGCACCGCACAAGAGAAACTGTGCCGACCCTGAATAATTTGGTTATACCACAACCCCCATAAATGAAGAGACTTCTGCTCCGGGTCATGATCTTTGATCAAAATAAAAACTTCCCGATCCACGGGCGCGTCTGCGTAGGCACTCTCTGGGCGAACAAATGGGAAAGAAGTGTCGAAAGACATAGTATCTGCGCGAAAAGGAATGAGGGTTAGCTGCCAATGTTACAGTCCAAATTCTTACACTTGGAATTTTAAATTTGTACCACACCGCAATACAGTGGAAAGGGACCAAGGGGGACCCACAAAATCAAAGTGACGGCTCATCATTGATGAGACAGTCACTCATTAAGGAGGAAATCATAAAAGAAATCTCATTTAATGAGAGACTCATTGGGCCAAGGAATTGAACTCCCTCGAGAGCAGTGCTCTGCAGACAGAATTTACATCTGTCAATTAAGAAGGGAATAAAATTCCCCAAAATTTTTTAAAATAGAGCTATGCTCTGAAAAACCACAAGATCTTTAAAGATCTGAAGTAAAAATCTTAGAAACCCTAAGAGTTCTTCATCAACGGGTTAAGAAACCCTAAAAAAGATTTCTTTAGATCTATGATCTAAGAAGAGCAAAGCTCTGTTCTAACTAACAGTTTAAAGAAACCCTATAAAAGATTTCTTTAGATCTATGATCTAAGAAGAGCAAGGCTCTGTTCTAATTAACGTTTAAAGAAACCGTAAAAAAGATTTTTTTTTAGATCTATGATCTAGTAAGAGCAAAGCTCTGTTTAATGGGGTCGAACATGATTCTTACCAAATTTTTGAACAAAGTTCTAACTCAAAAGGAATTTTCCTTGGGCAGAGATCTAAGCTGTGAAGGGAGAATTAAATTCTCAAAAAAAAAAAGGAATGAAAATGAACAGAAATCATCTCAAGGGCCAAAGGCCCTATTTATAGGCACTGGAAGTCGATCCAACTTCCAAGACAATCCAACGGTGGAAAAGGTGTCACCGCTGCACTCACGTGTGAGCCACGTGAGCACAACGGTGGGGGGGCATTTGTTTCCCCCCAATAAGAGAGAAAGGCTCTGTTCAAAATTTGAACTGAGGCAGCGCCTCACGTGCAAAGCATGAGAGCACCAGCACCCAGAGTTAAAAACTCTGAGGCAGCGCCTCACGTGCAAGGCACGAAAGCGCCAGCTCCCAGAATTAAAAACTCTGAGACAACGCCTCACGTGCAAGGCACGAGAGCGCCAGCGCCAAGAGTTTAAAACTCTGAGGCAGCGCCTCACGTGCAAAGCACGAGGGCACCAGCTCCAAGAGTTAAAAACTCTTAGGCAGCGCCTCACGTGCAAAGCACGAGAACGCCAGCACCAGAACTAAAAGTTCTCCACCCTTGGATCAAAGATCCAACAGAGATGATAAATTATCATAGCACAGAATTAAATTCTGATTGAGGAAATACTCCTCAAATCTTTCTAAACAAAAAAAATTGTGCTCTGTAAATCAGAACACCGTTGGATCAAAGATCCAATGGTGATTAAAAAATCACCAAGATACAGAATAAGTTTTGTATGGGAAAAGATTTTCCCAATTTTGTTAAAAACAAGAAAAATATCTTCTGTAAAATAGAAGTCCTTGGATCAAAAATCCAACGGTGGATAAATTCCCTAAATCAATCAGAGATTTCTCAATGAGAAATTTCCTTAACTGATTTAACAAATCAGCCTCCCCTATATAAAGGACCCAAAACTTCAAGTCTTGTAGAGAAGAAACCCCCCCCATAAACTCCAAACTTCAAAGACGAGAGCAATTTCTTCTCAAGGTAAATAACAAGAAGAGAGATCATAGCATCTCCTCCATATTTAAGAGTTTAACTCTCACATCAGAAGAACTTAGTTTTTTTTCTAGATCACATATCTATAAGACAAAATCTTTCATAAAATTAAAAAAGATTATAGCATCTCATCAAAAAAAAACTTAGTTCTTAGATCCATGAGACAAAGTCTCTCACAAACTAGAATTTAATTCTCAGAGCACCGAACAGATCAGAACAAAAAAAAACAGTGCCTAGCGCTCAGCGCCGAGTGCTCCACGTGCCCCTCACGTGGGCGCTATTTAAAGAGTGCTTAGCACTCAAAGTTTGGCGCTCAGCGCCGAGCGCTCCATGTGCTCCTCACGTAGGCGCTACTTAATAGAAAGTACTTAGTACTCATTGCCTGACGCTCAGCGCCGAGCGCTCCACGTGCTCCTCATGTGGGCGCTACTTAATAAAAAGTACTTGGTACTCATTGCCCGGCGCTCAGTGCCAAGCGCTCCACGTGTTCCTCATGTAAGCGCTACCAAGTGTTTAACACTCATATAAAAGAATACAAATAAAACAAAAATAATAAAGGGTGTCAGAACCCATTTCAAGGCTCAGCATTGCTGATGCAGAAAGGGGACCAAGCCCAAATAAATATTCAAGTGGGTTGAGCCCAAGGTTGGTCAAAACCCAAATTAACCCAACCCATATGCTTTCAAATTGGACTTAGTCCCAAACAAGATCATCAAATCTTTGATGAACATTCACTGGTTCAAGGGTACATCTCTTCATACCTCTGATACATGTCGTTGTAATTCTTCAACGTCTTCAGAGAGATGGAGGGTCCCAATAACCAATAACTTTTGGCGCATCCCCAAACTATTAAACCAAAACTCTACAGACTATGATGTCTTTAAACACAGACTATGATGTCTTTAAACCCTACAGACTATGATGTCTTTAAACACAGACTACGATGTCTTTAAACCCTATAGACTATGATGTTTTTAAACCCTATAGACTACGATGTCTTTAAACACAGATTATGATGTTTTTAAACCTTATAGACTATGATGTTTTTAAACCCTACAGACTATGATGTCTTTAAACCCTAGAGACTATGATGTCTTTAAACACAGACTATGATGTCTTTAAACCCTATGGACTATGATGTCCTTAAACTCTACGGACTATGATGTCCTTAAACCCAATGGACCGTAACGTCCCTAAACTAAAACAATAGAGCCCAAATGCTCTTTTGTTGGATCAAAAATGATCCTGAAACCCCGTTGAGTAGATCTTAGTCTAAAATTAGATTAACGTATCCTTAACAAACATTTAAGTTGATCTTAATCTCAAACGAGATTAACGAGCCTTAAAACAAACAAAACCAAAATCTAAGAAAATACGGATTTGGACTAATTCCCACCCTACGAGCGACAACATAAATTAGTCTCCGTATACAATCCACGAGTAACCAAAAATAAAACAAATACACACGACATGAAGTGAACATCTAGAGAAGGAGACAGTGGTTATCGCTACGCGGTAACGTAATTAACTGTAGGGGTTTGCGCCTGCAGGGAAAAGTGTCCCCATAATAAAAAACTCCTCGTCAACGAGGGGGGATCTGACGAAGTCTGCTACAACGGCCGCATCTGTTTAAACCTTCGATACACGGTGCCATAAATCAACTTGGTATCTTCGGAGAGGTAGACAAATAAACCTAATAGCATCTGCCCCCAAAATTCAGGCCAGATGTTCCCAATGTCCCGGTCGTGTCTTTCGGCGGTGAACAAAGTTCTTCTTCTTTCTTCTCTCTTAAAGCAATTTTTGCTTGCTCTTCTTTTTGAACTTGAAGTTTATGGGGGGGTTTCTCTGTCCAAGACTTGAAGTCTTGGGGCCTTTATATAGTAGAGACAGATTTGTTGATTTAGTTAAGCAAATCTTGTAAGTCCACGGTAGCGCCCCGGCCGTCTAGCAGACGCCAAATGCGGAACAAAAACGTTTTACAACTAGCGCTATCACGTACTATAACCCGGATCTGCCATTAAAGCTAAACTAACAAATTACAAAGTGGGTAGAAATGTTATACTGAACGATCCGAGTCCTTCGATCTTCAACCATCATCCCACGCTTTGTTGCGGCTGCTCCGATCTCCTGAATCTCCAATCTTCTCATCCAGGTGGCACCACGTCGACGGATCTTTAAACGAACTCCCGCCTCTGAACCGAGGCAACTCGATCATCAAGTTTGCTAAAAGAGATGACCAAGACTGATGTAGAGAATGAGTAGAACACTTTGTCTCGTTACGTCCAAGTCTATAGACGAACGGTTAATGAAGTTGCCTTTTGAAATCGGGTGAAATGAGAAATCTAACTATCTAATTTCCATGAAACTAAATCATATACTTTTTTCCAAATCAACAACCATCCTTTTTCAATGAGGGGGCCGGCCAAACTTATAGGAAGAGGGAGGTGAGAGTAGGAGCAAAGTGGTGACAATAAGAATGAAGCTTATCATAACAATGACTCACTTAAACATTAAATGCAAAATAATGAATCACCATCCTAGTCACCTTAACACATTAATTGCACAATTAAAGCTCTAATGACTCACTAGCCTCATCACCACTTCTAGAAGCTTCTACACACATATGACTCATCTCTTTCAAGAAAAGATAAATTCGTCTTTAACCAAATGTTAAAGACGGGTGATAGAAAACTGGAAACTGGCAACTTCCAAAAGTGATCCTGAAATGAATTTCAGGATAACCCCGTAATGGTATAAACATACCCGCATTTGTATTACGACCGAATACAAATGCAACTGAGACAAAGATATTATATCTACACAGTATAATACTCGGATCCGGCTTTAACCAAAGCCGACCAGTATTATCTGCCCGAAAAATGACACGTGCGAAAACACACGTGCATTTTCCGAACCTTGCCATAAAACCATACGGCCTCTACAACGTTTCGCCCGAACTTGAGAAGCGGTCTGTGGGGGACTCTAATGACTCATCAACACACTGGCACTGGGTATAACCTCTAGCATGTCAGAGGTACTAGCTGTACGTAACGGTTGCCTATGTATTGATTGGAAGGGAAGCTGACGAGCGAACTCATCCATAAACCCTACTGAGCCTGACAGTGACAATGTATATACAGTCCGGTCCGTTCGTCTAAAGAGTATCGCATATCGAGTCTAGGGGGTGGATAAAGTCAGACCCCTAATAACGCGATAAATCATGTCGGCATGAAGTCCATCACCACCTGAGAAACTACTGATCCAAATCAGTAATTCTCCATTACCTCGGCCGAGGATTTCTAGTGATGGCCACCCGTGCACTGTGCGACATCAACTCCCAATACCGGGAGAGACGAATCCCCGACGATCCGCTCACTGCCTCTATGTGGCTCGGGACTGTACCCAACTAAAACCTGTTTGCACAACTCCTTTGAGCGTGGTAAGGTAGTAATCTAAGCACAGTGGGAACTCACACGAGACAAATGACGATCTCAGGTCGACAAACTAACCTGTACACATGTCACCAGGGAACTGCTATCTGACGATATGTATAATACCAACTAGCATGTTCCCGGCGAGTCCTGTCCGGTGTACTCATAACCCAATGAGCACCTGTATACATCTTAGGTGAACCAACTAACACCAATGGCTTGTGAGACCAGCCACCGCCCCTCGTCGGGGTCTCGACTGTATACACTAGTCTACTCTGGAGTATCGATGCCCTGTCTCGAAACTCCCACGACTAGAGACACTTTAAGGATGTGCTTAGAAACCCCAGCTCCCACGTATATGATCGCCATCATACTGCTGGTAGTCAAGCAAGAATCCTATGGGCTCTATCATCATGCAATAGCGAACTAAAGCATGTATACGATGATAAAGACAAACCAGATAGCATACTATCATCTCGAGCAAAACTGTCATATCGGTATAGGTCCTGCCTCAATCATTGCAATCACATACCTGCGATCCAATAATTGACTTTTAGGGCACTATCTCCAACAATCTCCCACTTGCACTTAAGGCTAATTATTGCGATGTCGCATACTCACAGCCCGTGTGATACCGAACATCCAACTCCTCTATTAATTAGTTTCACAAAGCTAGTTTGTAAAACTCTTGTGTTCGAGAAATAGCCTCAGTGAGTGGATCCGCCCTGATGTTTCTTTCTATATCTCTCTTAATCTTAAGTTCGCGGAGAAAACCATTTCCCGAATCGAGTAATACCTGTCTTAGAATATGTCTGAATATCTGATGGGACCTAGTTCATAAATGAACTCCAAATCCAAACTTCTTAGACTGTAGTGATCACTGAACCTAATCAGTATCCAGCACCATGCCTCCCACAGTATCCTCTTAGACCACCTGTCCATAATACTGTCCCTCGTCAGAGGGAAAACTATAACTCTGACAATCACTCTGTCATCCATATCACCTTTGAAGCCTGGATGATAACCGTTTACCGAAGGAGGCTGTTGTCATTATCCGTAGAATATGCACTTATGTTCTAAAACTGCTTCCTTATGTTTCTCCAGGATTGGATTAATATAAACTTATCGCATCTAGTGCAAAAACAACATCTGGTGTGGTACTTGACATCTCACGATTGACTCAATTGCCTAAGCAAGTGATCTGACAATCATGCACATTCCTCTCTCCTTTAGTCTCTAAGACACCTTTAGAGAGGGTGACTCCATCACCTGCAGGTACACCACCATGCCAGGAGTCATCTATTCTAAAATACCATTAGAATACTGTCAAAGTACCCATATTGGGAAACTACCCAAATCTAGATCTAAAACCATAGATCTAGTAACCAGAATGTCTGATATTATATCCATATCTTTTGTGGAGAAACAACTGTGTGACGACCAAAGTACAAACGATCGTAGTATAGGAATTTTACTTCCTACTCTGTGTATGTCATCCAAATACCAGGACATCATACCCTACTACCTTTTTAACAGATCCATCCTATTCTGATGAAGTCAAAGCCATGACTGTTATATCCAAAATTAGATGATCTATCTCCGCTATATTTGCTTTAGTCTATAAATAGACATAAACTACTTGCCCACTATACTTCCGCTGCTCCCACTGACCACAACAACCCTCTGGCAGAATAATATATACGTGCACTTCTAAAGCTAGTTTAGAACGACGCTATACTTATCCTCCTGCCGGATCTCATAGTCTGGAACAACAGTAGTATCAAGTCTGGGTAAACAAGAACCTCCATGTCACCGTCCTTGAGGCTACCGGAGTACCTCTCGGGTGTCTGAGGTTACCCACTATGTCTGCGGAGTGGCTATTGGAATGTCTAACCTGATTGAATATATAGGTCCTATTAAATTTTCCGTAATCGTTTGCGGTTCTGGAATCACTTCCAGTTCTACCATACTCCCACTACTGTTTTCTGAAAAAATTCATTTTAATAAAACTGTGGCGAGTCAAGAACAATATCACTATTGATCTTCCAGATGGTAGAAATGTCAACCCTCGTCAAAACCAGGGTCAACCCACAAACTGCCATTACAGAAACGTGCCTTAAGTTATCCAGTGTCTGGTTTTAAGCATAAGCTGGACAACTCCACTTACCTTAACATCGTTAAGATATGGACCATTGTATATCCAATATAGAAACAGAGGCACTAATTTAATTGGAACCAGATTCAAATCATGCAGCTGTCTCCAGTGCATAACAACTTAATGGAAAAAGGCTAATCAGCATTACTCAACTTAGGAATCCATCCAATTATGAGTAACCTGAAAGAGAAACAAGTTTCTCAAAACTATTACTATCATCTGAATACTAATCACAAGAATCTACATTTTCGATCTCTTTGAAGAATCCTGATACTTGCGACATCTGGTTCTCTAGTTTATTCTTATACCCATAACTTCTCAAAACTTAGACATTGTATTTCTACGAAACACTTGTCTAAAAACTAGAGAAGTCACAAGTAAACAGAACATAGTACGAGGACCTACCCCTTTGTCCTTACGGACACTGGACAACATATAATACTCTGTATAAGTCCGCTGAGTTGAATAACTCAAAACCTGTGTGTCGTAGGTTGAAAAGTGTACCCAGGCGATTTCCTCAAATATCACCAATTACAACGAATTTCGATATAATGAGGATGATCACCTAATTCCCAATAACTTACTCCCACTCATCATCTGTAGAACCATACAGATGTGAGAATCATACCTGGTAAATATATACCCTGGAGTAAGTATCTAATTGGGAAATCAGTTTTCTTTTAACAATACACTGAAACATTAAAATGTTTCATAGGGGTATTCTTGTATTCATAGTAATGCCTCTTCCATAAACCAATTCATGACTATAACCGTATATTTCTTTGTCATCTCTCCAAATCCCTTTATTTGTCTTTAGTCGTTACCTTCTGTACACCTTCGTTAGGCTAAATGGTTTTCTTCCTTCCCTACCGTTCGGCACCAGCGTATGGTTTGGAAGAAGACTATCCAGTAAGCATAATAGGTGTACCCTCCATAACCAAGGAGTACTCGCAACTTGAGAGAAGGTGATGATAAAAGACAACTGAATAATACCTTATTCTATTAAAGGTAAAATAGGAGTGGCGATGAAGTACGCGGTTTGGTCGTGAATGATAACAGTCGCAATTTACTTTGCCCTCTTTCTAATCCCTTTATCTTGTCTTTACATATTACCTTATGCACACCCTACTTAGGCTAATTGGTTTTCTTCATTCCCTACCTTTCGGCAACTGCCCATGGTTTAGAATAAGATTATCCAATAAGCGTAATAGGTGTACTCTCCTAAACTAAGGAGCCCTCGCAACCTGAGAGAAGGTGATAATAAAAGACAACTGAATAAACCAATTCTTTTTCTCCTGAACCTGGATCCATCCTCGAAGAAGTTCCTTCGAGTTCGTATATAACCATACGATGGATCTATCCAATAGAAGTGGATGTCCGTAGTAATACGGGGTGTTCTGAGAAATACAAAGGGTAAAAGAAGGAGCGGCAATGACTTATGCAACTAAGACAATCCAAAAACCAGTATTTTAAGAAGGTTCGGTCAATTTGGTCACTGAGTCATAATTTAGGGTCGGTCAAAGGTCGCTGCCAAAGAGAGAGAGAGAAAAGAAACACCCTGCGTGCACTCTAACCTAGATCAGAATGGTTATCACTTTATCTAATCAGGAAACCCCCCACTGTAATCTCAAATTCTCCTCCAAACCTGAAAGAAGAATTAGTCGGGATCACCCGAAGAGTAAACTAACTCATCAGTGAGAATCGGGATCCAACTATCATCGCATGATAACTTGATGGAAGCCACTCAAGTTATCACACTCCAGAAGGTATGCGCATACCTGGCAAGTTTCCTGTATGTTTGAAACTCCCGATATGATTTTTGCCCCATGCTCTTATGATCGTGACTTTGGCCAACCCATCATAAGTCACATGCCAAGTTCTACCCATCATCATCCAGGTTAATTTGAACCCACCCGTACATACCCTTGACTTTGGCCAACAAGGTAATACGACTGTCCCAAACCAATGCATCTATCTACGCAACAGATGAATACCCAGCAACTACCAAACACTATGTCTTGACTTTGGCCAAACAAACATAGCTTGAATACTACTGACCATCCATAAGACATGACGGAGGGCTACGGCTGGTTTTTGGCGAAAAACCTTTAACGTAATGAACTTGATCTCGTTGAAGGAAACTGATAGCTTTTTATAAAATATAGTGGCGAAAACCTTTTGTTAAAGAGGTCACTCCCGGTGAAGGGATCTCGGCTCTTTCCTCGTAGAATGAGGTGCAGGATATTCTAACTGAATACCGCTATGCAAAGCAACTTGTAATCGACTATAGTGAAGTTACTACCCTGACGTAAACTTCTGACTAAGGGGTCACTCCCGGTGAAGGGATCTCGGCCCTTGCCTCGTGAAATGAGGTGCAGGATATTCCAACTGAATATCGCTACGCAAAACAAAAGGAAATATCTTTGTAATAACACCTTTTAAAATTTGTTCCAACAACATCAAAATATAGGTTTGTTTTATCCTTGCATTGACAAGAATCAATGCAGTCCCATCAATCAATCACACCAGAAAAGAACGAAAATAAAATGTACGTATATGCCATCCGCATTCGTCACTGGGTCCCGTCATCACCCGTTAGGTTACTTAACTAACGACAGAGCGGGGGCTGGACTAGCGCGGGTGTAAAACATATACAACATCTAATAGTATATATACCAATATACAATAATCGCTCCAGGCGTGATAATATGCAACATTACAGAAAAGTAATAAGCATCACAGAACAATACAGATAATCTGGGATCCCCGGGTTTCACAGAGCCGCTGCTGAAACCCGACGTTCCCCTGGTCATGTGGATAGCCTGTGCAATGAAACCTAGACCCCTATTGGTGCGGAAAGTTACCCGCCAAAACCTGAAGCGAGGTAGTCCCCCATAGCATAGTGAATGGAACACCCGGCACTTCACGGAATCCGGTAAATTGAGCACCCCTCCTTAGGTCAACCTGTACCCCCTACAAGTGCGGCGAATAGTCTGCCAATTCTAGAGTAAGGTCCCTCTGCCTCTCAAAGCCATGAGATACGGACCCGTTGCCCTCCAGAACCCGGCTATCCGTGCACTCCTTCGCGGGATAAACCTAATACAGAAATAAAAATATGTACAATGGGTACATCGACCTCAACCCGGTCGTGCCCCAAAAGAATATTATACAAACAGGCAGTAACGGCAGTCCACATGTTGGACGCTCGCCCCGCAATATCAAATGTACAAATAAATCCAAACTGCACTACCATTGCACACTGCTATCCACCATGACATATCCGCAACATCACAGTACAACACAGAACATCAACGTGAATGTCACGTTCGCAAACCCGTCTAAAAGAACTATAGCAATCAGATGCGGTTTACCGATCAAATGACATTCCCGGTCGGAGATATAATGTAAATACTGCATACTAACAAGTTTAAAATTTCGATCGACTAAATTTCCCGAAATAGGCCCCATGTACATCTGCTGTACAGTAACAAAATCTGGGCCCAAAAGAACTATTACCAAAAGCCACAATTTCCTGTGAATAAGCTACTGCAAAAATTTGGATCACTGTTCCTACAATCTTGCCGCGGATGCGCGGTCAAACCCTAGGTTTGACCGCGGATCCGCGGTGATACTGTAGGATCACGTGACCAACTTTTTGCAGTTTGCTTAGAAAACCTTGCTCAATTTTCTGAGATGTGCAAAATAATTTTTAGACACCATTTAAAATCGACAGAAACTTTAACCCTGGAATTTGCGGTTTTCGAAAATCCGTTCGATCGATATTTTAAACGCGTTAGCAAAAATTAGTATAGCTTAATGGTGAGGCTCTGATACCACTGTAAGTCCACGGTAGCGCCCCGGCCGTCTAGCAGACGCCAAATGCGGAACAAAAACTTTTTACAACTGGCGCTATCGCGTACTATAACCCGGATCTGCCATTAAAGCTAAACTAACAAATTACAAAGTGGGTAGAAATGTTATACCGAACGATCCGAGTCCTTCAGCCTTCAACCATCATCCCACTCTTTGTTGCGGCTGTTCCGATCTCCTGAATCTCCAATCTTCTCGTCCAGGTGGCACCACGTCGATGGATCTTTAAACGGGCTCCTGCCTCTGAACCGAGGCAACTCGATCATCAAGTTTGCTAAAAGAGATGACCAAGATTGATGTAGAGAATGAGTAGAACATTTTGTCTCGTTACGTCCAAGTCTATGGACGAACGGTTAATGAAGTTGCCTTTTGGAATCGGGTGAAATGAGAAATCTAACTATCTAATTTCCATGAAACCAAATCATATACTTTTTTTCCAAATCAACAACCATCATTTTGCAATGAGGGGGGCGGCCAAACTTATAGGAAGAGGGAGGTGAGAGTAGGAGCAAAGTAGTGACAATAAGAATGAAGCTTATCATAATAATGACTCACTTAAACATTAAATGCAAAACAATGAATCACCATCCTAGTCATCTTAACACATTAATTGCACAATTAAAGCTCTAATGACTCACTAGCCTCATCACCACTTCTAGAAGCTTCTACACACATATGACTCATCTCCTTCAAGAAAAGATAAATCCGTCTTTAACCAAATGTTAAAGACGGGTGATAGAAAACTGGAAACTGGCAACTTCCAAAAGTGATCCTGAAACAAATTTCAGGATAACCCCGTAATGGTATAAACATACCCGCATTTGTATTACGACCGAATACAAATGCAACTGAGACAAAGATATTATATCTACACAGTATAATACTCGGATCCAGCTTTAACCAAAGCCGACCAGTATTATCTGCCCGAAAAATGACACGTGCGAAAACAAACGTGCATTTTCCGAACCTTGCCATAAAACCATACGGCCTCTACAACGTTTCGCCCGAACTTGAGAAACGGTCTGTGGGGGACTCTAATGACTCATCAACACACTGGCACTGGGTATAACCTCTAGCACGTCAGAGGTACTAGCTATACGTAACGGTTGCCTATGTATTGATTGGAAGGGAAGCTGACGAGCGAACTCATCCATAAACCCTACTGAGCCTGACAGTGACAATGTATATACAGTCCGGTCCGTTCGTCTAAAGAGTATCGCATATCGAGTCTAGGGGGTGGATAAAGTCAGACCCCTAATAACGCGATAAATCGTGTCGGCATGAAGTCCATCACCACCTGAGAAACTACTGATCCAAATCAGTAATTCTCCATTACCTCGGCCGAGGATTTCTAGTGATGGCCACCCGTGCACTGTGCGACATCAACCCCCAATACCGGGAGAGACGAATCCCCGACGATCCGCTCACTGCCTCCATGTGGCTCGGGACTGTACCCAACTAAAATCTGTTTGCACAACTCCTTTGAGCGTGGTAGGGTAGTAATCTAAGCACAGTGGGAACTCACACGAGACAAATGACGATCTCAGGTCGACAAACTAACCTGTACACATGTCACTATGGAACTGCTATCTGACGATATGTATAATACCAACTAGCATGTTCCCGGCGAGTCCTGTCCGGTGTACTCATAACCCAATGAGCACCCGTATACATCTTAGGTGAACCAACTAACACCAATGGCTTGTGAGACCGGCCACCGCCCCTCGTCGGGGTCTCGACTGTATACACTAGTCTACTCTGGAGTATCGATGCCCTGTCTCGAAACTCCCACGACTAGGGACACTTTAAGGATGTGCTTACAAACCCCAGCTCACACGTATATAATCGTCATCATACTGCTGGTAGTCAAGCAAGAATACTATGGGCTTTATCATCATGCAATAGCGAACTAAAGCATGTATACGATGATAAAGACAAACCAGATAGTATACTATCATCTCGAGCAAGACTGTCATATCGGTATAGGTCCTGCCTCAATCATTCCAATCACGTACCTGCGATCCAATAATTGACTTTTAGGGCACTATCTCCAACAAATCATTCGTTGAGAGATTTCTTAATTGATTTGTGGATTTTATCCACCGTTGGATTTTTGATCAAAGGACTTCTGTTTTACAGAAAATATTTTCTTGTTTTTAACAAGATTGGGAAAATATTTTTCATACAGAGCTTATTCTGTAATTTGGTGATATTTAATCACCATTGGATTTTTAATCCAACGGTGCTCTGTTTTACAGAGCGTAATCTTTCTTGTTTAGAAAGATTGGGGAAAATATTTTCCCCTGCGGAGCTTATTCTATAGCTTGGTGTTTTTTAATCACCGTTGGATGTTTAATCCAACGGTGCTCTGTTTTACAGAGCATGATCTTTCTTGTTTAGAAAGATTTAAGGAGTATTTCCTCAATCAGAATTTAATTCTGTGTTTTGATGATTTATCATCTCCATTGGATCTTTAATCCAACGGCATAGAACTCTTAGTTCTAGCGCCGTCGCTCTCGTGCGGGGCACGTGAGGCGCTGCCTCAGAGTTTTTAACTCTTGGCGCTGGAGCCTTCGTGCAAGGCACGTGAGGCGTTGCCTCAGAGTTTTATAACTCTTGGCGCTGGCGTCCTCGTGCAAGGCACGTGAGGCGTTGCCTCTTTCAAATTTTGAACAGAGTTTTGCTCTTTTATTAGGGGGAAATATCCTTATTCCTTATTTTCTGCGAAATCCATCGGAATTTGATCCTATAAGTCAACATTGAGATGCTTTAGTGCAGAAAAGAGATGAAAAAGCGAATCTTCATCTTCTTGTTTCTGCACTATATTATCTACAACACTCAATTATTGTATATCACATTAGTTGTGGCTACAACCATTCGTAATTACAGGAGAATAAAAATTTTGAATTGTTAATACCCATAGCAAATATTGATAAATATGACCAGTTAAACTTTTATAATGACAGATTTTTGAATAGTTGATTCTGACGTTTGAACAAGTTCAGTCCAATTATAACTCGCTTATGTTTTTGAATACAATAGATCACCATAATTCTCAACAATTTTTTCTTATTATGGAAACTTGTGATTTAGAGGACACTTTTGAGGAAATTTAAAAAAAAAACTCATGATTTTAAAAGAATTATGATCACCACAGTTCTCAAATTTCACACTTTCAAATGGAATCTCATGTTTCACCTTTCATTACTCAAAATCAATTACTTTTATACATTGAGAAGCAATTCAGGTCGGAGCTTAAATCGTTGATGAATTCATGGAAGGAGAGGTTCTTGAGGAATTTTCGAGGTAAGTTTCTCATTTTTAATAATTTATATTTACTCCTTCTTAAATGTGCTTTTTTATTAAATAATGAAAATTATTTGATATTGAATTGGAAAAAACGAAAAAAATGGTTAAGACACGAAAACACTGGGGACAGTATCTAGCTTAGATGTGGGGGAGGGTCTGTATATTATTTAGTTTTCTTTCCTTTTAGATGTTCCTTTTTTTTACTGCTAAAAAAATTCGAAAAAATAAATAAAATATGAAAAGATGATGAAGTATGTTTTCTTAAGATCAAACTAGTTTGTTTAGAAATAAATAATGTTGACTCTAATTCATGAGTTAAGTTAATATGAAGGGAAAACATTGAAATCTTTAATAGAGCCTAAGTCTGACAAATAACACATCTTGCACTTAACTTGAGTGATTACACACATTATCTACACATACACGTCTTTAATTTTGGGATGAAAAGAATAACTTGAAATATAGGTTATTTTTCTTTCTAAAAAATTTTTGCATTCCTTAAAAAAAAACATAATAATAGGTCTTTGTTTTGTGGCCTTAGTTACTTGAGTAATTAAGTCCTATGGGTGTTTTTACACCTAGTACCCTAAAATTATTTGGTTTGAAAGTCATTGACCCAAAACTTGTTACATGAGTAGCTTAGAAAGCCTAATAAAACAAAAACATTTTAATAAAATACTGAGTAATTGATTATTGGTGCCTCGAGAAGCATGAATAGTCACGTTGAAAGGTGCATAAAAAATTATAAAAATTATATATATATATATATATATATATATATATATATATATATATATATAATTGGAAAGGGAAGCTAACAGAGATATGTCTTCGTGTAGGAACGAAAATCGGTAAAAAGTGGAGTGAAAAATAAGAGTAAGTTTTTATTAAAATTGTTAGAAATTCTAGATTTGAGACTAAAGTTGAAAACTCAAGAAAACTTAGGATTTTATAAACTAGCAAGATACTTTAGTAAAGCCTTTTCTTATATTTAATTTTCTAGTTTCTTTATTTTCTTTTCTTTTTGAATTTTGTCAGTGTAATTCACTGAAAACTCTCAGGAGACAACACTCCTCCTCTAGGATCATCTAGGGATTTATCAGTTTTTTGCACATGCTAAACGCAATCGCAATGCTAGCGAAAGTGAGGTAAGAGTTCTCTAGGTTTCTTTTTCTGTTTAGGATTTTCTTATTTTACTCGAGAACGGGTAAAAGATACGTGTGGGGGTATTTGATCAGCACATTTATTCCACAATTTTTACAAGCTTTTCCTTATCTTTTGTTAATTAATAAATGTCATTAATTATAATTTAAGAATATTTATTGATTTATATGTTAAGAACACATTTATATGTATCTTAAATAATAAATGGATAACTATAAGTTAAATGTACTAAATATTTTCGTAAGTAAAATAGATGCTACTAAATATTTGTTTTGAGATATTTTACATGTTTAAATGCAGCCAAATAAAATCAAGAGACCAAATTAAATCAAGATCAGCAAATCATATCAGCCTAATTTGGTAATTGATTGAGTATTCATGTAACTGCAAAGAGACGACCGGATATTCAAGATATTAGGCAGGCAAAACTTACCAAATCAAATCAGGAGATCACAGCCAAAATTGAAACGCAAACAGACTCAATCCGACCGCTAAATCTCGGCCAAAACCATGGTCAAGACCGCTAAATCGCGGCCATGATTGAAGATCTGCCGTTGAAATTTTTTTTGCAGTTTCAATTTGTTTTAAGGTTAAGGTTTCTATTGTAAGTCTATAAATATATGGTCTCGAGAATAACACAGAGCGTCTTCTATCTTAGGGTTAGTTTCTAGCCACCAAAAAATGTAATTCTTTACTTTTTATGCATGGTGGAGTCGAAGATCGAGTCCTCAAGTTTGTAATCAGAATATAATTAATAAGGTGATAATTTTATTTTAATGGTTTTTGCAATTTATTCTTTCTTGTTTTTCTTTTATTTGCATTTATTTTCAATCATGTTTCTCTTTTTTAATTCATGCAAATCTTGTGTTTTTAATTTTAGTATGAGTAGCTAAATATTAAACATGCCTAGGATGGGGTGAATCTAGATTAGTCAAAAGGTTAATCGTATAAACCATTTATCTAAAAGGACGATCTTAAAAGATTAATGTAGGATGAACATAAATCAATCTTTCTGGATCACTTTAATAGTTTTTTCTGCAATGCTCATAGCCTATAGTTAGGATTAGTAAAATTGTATTTAGATTTAACTTGCAATATAATACTAAAGATTATGTTTTTAAGGCCTTACGAACTAGATAACTTAATAGATTTTGTAAGATCAAAATCCATAGAATCTATACTTTCAAATTAGATCATAAATTGAGAATTACAAACTTTAAGATTATATTTTATGCAGATTTTTTTTGCAACCAGTGTAGGGGATTCAACACCCTAGCTATGCCCTTTACCATTAAATTTAATTAAGTATATCTGCTTTTCAATTTTCAGTAGTAAAACTAGATCTTTTATTTTTTAATTATAAAGACTGTATTTTTATTCTTAATCTGATTGAGCAAAAAGTAAACTAATGGTCTTCACTATGGATAGACCCGTAAATGCATACCACAACAAGCCATGCACTTGCGGTAATTAAAATATCTCAACATGTGCTCTGGCGGAAGCTAGGATTCCAAAATCGAAAGATCGTTTCGAAAAACTTCGTTGAGGAAGACGCAGTATGCTCTAGCGGAAGCTAGGGTTCCAAAATTGATAGGTGATATAGCCCTCAACTGCTAGAAAAAATTACTTAAGTAGTGGTTTGATATTTATTTTTAACCGCTATTTTTAGTGATAGTTAAATAAATCCCGTTAGATTTTAACCGCTTTTTAAAGTAACCGCTTCTTAAATAAATCCCGGAACAAGGAAGCCAGTCGTTGGAGAGAAGACCAGGCTCGCCGGGACCGAAAGGAACTTCAATTTTTGTTTTATCAGGGGGTCAATGTATTAAAAAGTTCGGGTGTAGTGGGGTTTTTTTGGGGCCAAATCCAGCGGGTCACGTTACCCCCTGGATTGTACATGGTCCGCCCTTGACACCGCCACTAAATTGATGCACCATCATCATCATGAAAAGGCTATGCATGCATGGATGATCATTATGAATAGCTTTTGCTTCAGCCTTATTTAGTTCTGTTTCTAGAAGTAATTATTTAAATTAAATTTGTTGTGGTCCTAAATTTGGGGAGGAGGTAAGGTACAAACTGGTGTGGGATAAATGATGTAGGGCCACATCTATGAAATTTTTTTCCATATGCTGGCCGTATACATCCGAGCAAGAGAGATAAGAAATAGAAATGTGGATCCCACATGCTGCCGAGAGCAATCCCTTCTCTCTGTCACCCCATGCCAGGATGTATTACACTCGGCATACTGAAAAATTCCCTCCCCACCTATGTCGAGGGTTTAGCTTTGCCCTGCAACCGACACATCATCAAACATATTTATCAATTATTTTACCAAGAATTAAATGACTCGTGTTATACTAAACTATTTATTACTTCCTCCGATTTCAAGATGTAAGTCGAGTTTTTATCTTTTTTTGTTTCAATATATAATTACTTCTACAAGTATCAAGAATATTTTTTATTACCAAAACACATTTACTATTTAATTTTCTAAAGTACCCTCAATAAATTTTTTTAATTTGCTTCATGGCTTGTTCAAATGCCAAGAAAATAATGAACTTTAATAATGTTAAAGTGGGTAATTTGCATTCATATAATTATAGATTTAAATTTTCTTAATAGGTGTTCAAAATCGAAAATGGACTTGCATTTTGAAATGGGTGTATAGGTTGTAACCGGGCTGGGGTCGCCCGCGGTCTCGTGGATGTGGAAGCGTGACCAAGTCCTTGGAGGGTAAGGCTCTTTCACTTAAACCAAGCGTCTCACCTTTCCTGTTCGACCCCTTTCCGGAGCTGCGCACCCGCAACACGGGGCTGGGGACGACGCAACCCCGGTCAAACCAACCATTTATGCTTCTATTTAGGTCTATTTGGCTGATTTGAGTCCAAGAAATTGAGTCTCAGAAACATTAGATATCAAGATGGGTGTTGTCTGTTTAATGTTTGATTCTTGTGTTTATTTGCTAAGATCTTGTCCTCTTGACTCAAAGAGCCAACTCCAAACTTTTATTTCTCTTCTATTTTGATTTCGAGTAAAAATTAGATGTTGGATTCATTAACTCTAGATGAGTATACCTCCAAACATTACTTAAGATAAATCATGTTAAGAGAGGAAGAGATGGTGACCCTAAATAGATAAATTATGTTAAGAGAGGAGGTGATGGTGACCCTAAATAAGAAAAAACGAGATGGCAGGAGTGAAGAGAGAAGATGGGAATTGAAACTCAACTTAATTCCTTGGCGTTTTCTCCTGCATGCAGATATCACAACAACTCTAGTTTGGTCCAAAACCCACCCAATAAACTAAACTTCCAACTCAATCCAGCAACACTGACAATGAACAAGGAATAGTCAAGTGCGTGTGTGTATAATAATATATCATATTAACAAATAAAAACAAACCAAATGTCAATTTCATTTCCTGCGGTCTTCACAACTTCGTTCAAACAAATAATAAGTTGAGGATTTCGAGGAGGAAAGGTGCCGTGCACAGGAGAGAATTTACTTCTATGCTATGCTGTGGAAAAAATAAACTCTTCACGCTTTTTTTTACAATCGGCACCCGTCGACATCAACTTTATTATGTAAGATGTGAATACACCAAATTTCATGTGATTCCATCACATTTTCACCGTTGAATTGGTGGATGCAAAATTAACGGTTTGCCGACAATTGATCTTTTTACATTGCTAATTCAACAGTGAAAAAGTGGTGGAATCACATGAAATTTGATGTATACGTATCTTACATGATAAAGATGATGATAATGGATGCCGGTCGTCGAAAAAAATCGTGGAGGATATGGATATTTGACGCCAAATAACAAAAAAGCCTTCTAGGATCTCTTTTATTCATTATTCTCTAATAAGATCTCAATTTTATTGTATGTGACGATGGTCGCTGGGCTTGCGCTATCAGGATGGCATATCATGTTGGAGTAAAAACATGGGAGACTCACTGTTAGTAGTTTGAATCTATTGGTAGCATTTGAGCATAGAAGTGGTGCCGCTTCAACAAGAGATATGAAGTATTCTCTTGTAAATGCTTATAAAGAACAAGAGTAGCACATGACCGTAATAGTGCTAAATCAGTTATAAACCTTTTAGAAAATAAGATGAATATTGTGTGTGTTGTATTTTAAATTCTAATAATAAAAGTTTTAGTTTAATCTGCGAACACCAATAATTTTGTTAGACGATTGATATATACTCACTAATGAAAGGTTTAAATCGAAAGATATCTTTCTTTTATGCATAATATTTGTCACGAGAAAGATGTGGTTGCAGCCAATATATACAAACTAGTGGGGGATTGTTAGCAGTTTGAATCTATTGGTAGCATTTGTATATGGGAAATAGTCCCAAATCGGATGGAGAGACGAATACCCAAGCCTTTATAATAATTCCCAATATTTAAGTAATATCTTGAACAAAGTGGGTTATGAGCCAAGTGGGCCTGATTTCTTGCAGGCTTATAATATTTATTTATTATTGTCTTTGATAGGGCACTTGGCCCATCTTGGGTTGACTTGATAACAGAGTTTTCCTTTTTGAATTTCAAATTCAAATGAAAAACTGTCCACTGCAGTTTTGTTGTCTGAACAGCCACAACCGTCTAAACAGTTGTGTCTATTCAACTCTATAAATTAAATTTTTCTCTTTACAGATTTTGCATCTTCTTCTCATTATCTTCTAAGAGAGTTTCAAGGCTTTGTTGTATCTTGGGGGTGATTGTCTCCTGCTGTACTCCCATAATGTGGGCAATAGCACCTTTCGGAAAGTGTATCATACACGTCTTAAAGATTTTTAATTCTGTCTTAACCAAACTAAAAACTCAACATTCACTCCCCACTGTTTTTAAATTGCATATCTTAAACAAAAAATTAAAGGAAATCTTTTTTTTCAAGCCACAAGATAATAACTTTATTTATTTTTTAGAGGATAAAGATCCAGATATATTATTATGACATACATCTAGCAACCAGCTAAGTAAATTATCAATTCAGCTGGTTGTACATTTTGAAATAAGGGAATACTTGGCTACCGAGTGAGCTGCCCAAATACACGAACGCTTACAAAATTTTCGAACATGAGTCCAAGCTTGCTAGCATGATGTTTAGCAATCATTAATATAGATCTTAACCTACTTTTCACTAGAAGAATCTCGCTAAAGAAATTCCACTATATATTTAGCATCTCCTTCAATAATGGCTTGCCTTGCATTTATCATATAAGCAAATTGGCTCGCTCTTCGCGTTGCGATTGGTTCGGTTCCCTTAGCAGAATTCACCGTGCTAACATATAAACCTTGTGCACCAAGCACCCTACCATAAGAATCTCTTGCAATCAAAACCGATAGCACCTCTACTTTCATCCTTCTTAAGTGCTCCATCAAATTTATTTTGATAATTCCTTGAGGCGGTGCTCCTTGAACAAGTGTTTTCGTCGTTCCTCTTCCCTGTATTAATCAAAAAGTCATCCCTATAATTTGTTGAACGATGGCTCTTGCATCCTGATTTTTTTTTATCATCTAAGACGTAAATATACACAAAATTTCACTTTCCAAAAGAACATTTTTACTACACCTGGCAAACGGTCAAGAGATATAAGAATCGCATGTTTTGTCAGATTCGCATTTTGGTTGATAAAGAACAAGATTGACGGTGCTAGAGAAAAAAGTGATATATGGTTGATTTTGACCACCGAAAAGGATTCCCTTTTAAGATTTTTGCCGTCGGTTTTCTCATAAAAAAGTACATATTGAACTTTGTGTAATTATGACTCTAATGATATTATGAGATGTTTGTTTGCACGGAAGTAATATGGAAATGCCGAAAGTAAACCTATTTCAAGTGTTTTAGTTATTTGGTTTGACAAAAGCAGAACTTGAAAGTTACTTTAAGATGATGATATGGGTCCTATGTGGTATGTTTATTTTCAAAATTTTATTTCTCTCATTTTGGATGGGAAGTAACTATAGAACACAAGAACAAAAAAAAGAATTAATTATTTAATACTTCTTTTTATTGCTTTAGAAGCATAATATTTTAGTACTATTGAAAAAGTGATTTTTTTTGCTTATAATAGAAACAGCAGAGGTTATCGTTCTCTAAAGAAAAAAAATTTAAAAATTTCCTTACCACATTTCTTTGAAAAACAACATTTATTTCTTACTTCTTTCTTTTAAAAATATACAAACAAATACTAGAAATAAGATTTAGGTGTATTTCCGACTTTTTTGTTGGAAAATTTTCAAGATTACTTTCGATTTTTCTATTACTTCTGTACAAAAAAACGGGCCTTGGAGCCTGTATGTTTGCCTGGAAAGAAGTATTGGAAGTGGCTCATGAAGTAATTTCACATAAGGTTTATGGAAGTAATATTAGAAGTAAATTTATGTGTTTGCTTGCACAATTTTGAAAGAATAAAAAATACATATGAAGTTATTTCATTTACTTATTACATAAACAAAACAAACAAACGAAAATTGTACTCTCTTTTCGGAAGTAAAAATGAACATCAAATAAAATATATATTCTTCTCCTTGTTTCTTGTGTTTCATGATTACTTTCCATAAAAAATGAATGGAAAAAATTCTTGGAAGTCAGTATGCGATATAGAATCCACCTCATTACCATGGAGTAACTTCTAAGTTCTATTTTCGTCAAATCAAAAACATCTGAAATGCCTGAAGTACGCTTAATTCCGGTATTTCCATATTACTTCCGTCCAAACAAACAGGCTTTTAATGAAAACTTGGATCCGTCCAACTCTAGTATCATAACCGGCACCTGCACATTTTGAAGAGTCAATAAACCAACACATAAAAAAACGGTAGGTTACATTTGTAAATATCTATTGATTTGACCAATACAAAAGCAAAGTTCACATGCATTTGTGTTTGCTCTATTTCTAATGAGGCTCGATATCGGTGACTCTCCAGATGCTGACATGTTGCAGATGACGTATCCCAGAACCTACAAGAAACAATTGGGATCGCACCTCGGGCCTCCAGCCCGGGGAGTCTCCCAACCTCCGGTGGCCTTCCAGACCACCCCCGGGCTTGCCTCCGAGCTATCACAGAACCAAGATGCCTCGGCCTCCCGCTCGTGCCCGAGCCTCCCGCCGAGCTCATCTTCCTCGGTCTCACCCAGACCGACCCACAGCACTGATCACAAGCGCCTCCGCCACGGCTCCGCGAATCTCGCCATGCGCGAGATATCCGCCGCCCACGATCCCGCGTTCTACGCCATCACGATCCCCCATTAACGAGCCTGTCTTGTCATTAATGCGGGATCGCTCCTATCACGCGGGCGTGACGCCAGGGGCGTAACGGCCAGCGTGATTCTCGCGCCCGCCTGCCCATTGCTGCAGCTATATAAACCTCTCTCTCAGACGATCGAGGTAAGCCATTTTTACTCCACTAGGCCGTTACTCTGCCAAAATACCCCGTCTAACTTGATCGTCGGAGGGTCTTCGGTGGCACAACTACCCCGGGACTTCTTTGCAGGTAGCTCGGCCTCAACCACACCAAACCCATTGAGACCCATATGCTCCAGGGGTCAACCCTCCAACTCAATCTCAGCCGTCCGTCAACACACGAAGAGATCAACGGAAGATAACATCTGAAGGAGATCCAGAGATCCATCAGTTGGCGTCGTCTGTGGGAAAGAAATTCCACTCAACCAAAAGTTCATCTTCCGATCTCGACTACATGGCAAGCTGTCACCGCGACGATCTAAGCACTAGCCGTCGGCCTCCTCACGGTGGAGACGAGGGAGAATCCCCTCCTCCACCAAACGCCATTCACGTCCTATCCGCTCGGATAGATCGACTCACGTCAGTCGTAGATGCGCTCGTCCGTGTCCAAACGGCCGGACAAGCTCCCCAGGTCGCCGCTCCCCCTCCGCGGGACCGGGACCCTTACAGAGGGAGAGAAGACTCTGCCCGCGTTGGCACGATCGATCACCGCTTCGCTGTTTCCGGCGGCAGCAGATCCCCCGGGCCAACATATTCAATGACCCGGTGGGTGCCGCACAGTTTAACTTCGAGGTCTTACGCCAGAGCGCCTCGCCCCGAGCCCCATCGCGCCTCCATCCCTCCCGAGAAGGTGTCGGTCAGCTCACCTGCACCCAGGCATGACCGACACCCCCTCCCTCGACGGGGCCACGTGCACGGGACTCGCCACGGCAGCTCGAAAATGACCTCCTAAGAGACCTGAGGAACGTCATCGAACGGAATCGGGGACGTGGCCATACCGAGGTCTTTGGTAGCCGAGGCCAAAAATCGGAGTATGCCAACTCATCGGGATACCACGGCCGACTCGACGCCCTCGAAAAGAAGATCGAGGGTATGCATCGGGAAGGTCGTCATTCAAGCGACGGGGCTAAATACACCGCCGACTCGCTCACAAAGCCCTTCACCGAAGAGCTTCTCGCCGTCCATGTCTCCTCCCGGAACAAGCCCCCAAAGGTCTCACTCTTCGACGGGAAGTCCGACCCGAAGGACCATTTGGACGTGTTCACAGCCGGGATGAGTTTCCAGGACTGTTCCGACACCGCCCAATGCCGCGCTTTCCCAGCCACTCTCATCCGCTCTGGACGAGATTGGTTCCGAGGACTCGCGCCACGCTCGATCTCAACCTTCGACGAGTTGGCCACCCAATTCCTCGGCCACTTCGTTGGGAACAGACGGCAGAACCGAACCATCGACCATCTCTTCACAATAAAGAGCGGGAACAAAGAAACCTTCAAAGGGTACGTCACCCGCTTCTACAACGCCCTCCTCGAAGTCCCAGAATACCGGGACGAGACGGTAATTACGGCACTTAGGTCGGGTCTTAGGCATAAGGAGTGGTTACGCTCCTTTGCATTAGCGCAACCTTAGACCATGGCCGAAGTGAAAGCCTGTACCGAGCGTAAGATCCAGCTTGAGTCCAAGGTGAACGCCAATCTGCCCCGGACAGAACAAACTGATCACAAGAAAAGAGCCCGAGAGGAGAAAAAGAAGATTGAGCGGCCGAAACCCTACTCCCCGAAGTTTCAGGAGTACACCCCACTCAACGTCTCCCAGACGGTACTGCTGGAGGAGGTAAAGGGCGAGAGGTTCTTCAAGCTCCCCCGGTTTCGCGCATGGCGGCAAAGCGCACCCGGGGCCCCTACTGCAGCTTCCACAGGTCGCAAGGCCACTCCACGGAGAACTGCAAGCAGCTCCGAGACTACATCGAGGAGCTAATCTGCTCGGGGCACCTGGCAACGTACTTACGGGAAAAGCGGCAAGCCCACCGTGAGCAAGAACAACGTCTGCCTCCCGACGAGTTGACAATCGGCCAAATTATGGTCATGTCAGCGGGGGGTATAACGAATACCTATGAGGCTCAGTGCCCTTCACCGAACGACGGGACTGACGGCCACCTGAGAAAGAAGGCCAAGGCAGCTGAGCCGATCGTTTTTAACGACGAAGACCTCCATGGTATATCCCTGCCCCACAAATACCCGCTGGTGATCACAGCTCGGGTCCACCGCTACGAGGTGCAGAGGATACTGGTCGACTCTGGAAGCTCAGCAGACATTCTATTTTATGACTGCTTCCTACGTATGGGACTCGCCCCGTCGGACCTAAGGCCGACAATACACGTCCTGTCAGGGTTCACCGACCACTCCATCCCGGCGGAAGGAGTAATCACTCTCCGGTTTAACATCGGGAAGGCCGGCCGTACGCGAACAGTGCCTGTGAAATTCATCGTAGCGAGAATCCCATCGGCCTACAACATCCTCCTCGGTCGCCCTACACTGAGCTCCCTCAAGGCCCAGATATCGACTTACCACCTGGCGATGAAATTCCCGCTCGACCAAGGCGAGATAGGTCGGGCCTACGAAGACCAACAGACTGCAAAGGTTTGCTTCACCGCAACATCTTCGTCTGAGCGGCCAAACAACGAGGTTGAGGCCGAGGATGACATCAGGGGTTCTCTGGACACTCGAGACAAGCAAAAGGAGGTCCGAGGGACCCCGGTGGAGCCATTGACAGAGGTCTCACTCATAGAAAGGGACGATGAACGAACCATTCAGATCGGGTCGCTTCTGACAGGGACTCAGCAAGACGACCTGGTTAGCTTCCTCAGAAACAACTCTGACATGTTCGCCTGGGCACCTGCTGACATGCCTAAGATCGGCCCCAAAATCATATCTCACAAGTTTGAGGTAGATCCTACGGCCCGACCCGTCAGGCAGAAAAAGCGAAGCTTCGCCCCGATCAAACAGAAGGTAATCGAGAACGAGGTAGACAGGCTCCTCGCCGCCAACTTCATTCGGAATGTGCCATACTCCGAATGGTTGGCAAACGCGGTCATGATCAAAAAGTCAAGCGGGAAGTGGCGCATGTGCATCGACTTCACCGACCTCAACAAGGCATGTCCAAAAGATAACTATCCCCTCCCTCGGATAGATCAGCTCGTCGACAGCTAGGCAGGACATGATCTACTTAGCTTCATGGACGCCTTTTCCGGCTACAATCAGATCCGTATGAATCCGGCAGACGAAGATATCACCGCATTCACAACGGACCGGGGGGTATACTGCTATAAGGTAATGCCTTTCGGCCTCAAAAATGCCGGAGCTATGTATTAACGCTTGGTTAATCGCATGTTCAAACTGCAGATCGACAGGAACATGGAAGTTTATGTCGACGACATGCTCGTCAAGTCCGTTTTATCGGTCGACCACGCCAAGGATCTGAGCGAGGCCTTCGACGTCCTCAGCAAGTTCAAGATGAAACTAAACCCCGCTAAGTGCGCATTCGGGGTCACCGGGGGAAAGTTCCTCGGTTTCATGGTCACTCACCGCGGGATCGAAGCTAACCCGGAGAAAATCAACGCCATCCTCAACATGGCCGCGTCCAAGGGTAATGTTGAGATCATGCGGCTGACAGGGCGGGTAGCCGCTCTATCACGTTTCATGTCGAGGTCTGGGGAGAAGTGCCTCCATTTCTTCAAGGCTCTAAGGAAAATTGCAAGGTTCGAGTGGTCGGAGGAGTGCCAGACCGCCTTTGACCAATTGAAGAGGCACCTTGCGACCCCACCACTGCTCACCCAAACGATTGAAAGGGACGATCTATCGCTATATCTGGCGGTATCCGACCAAGCAGCGGGCTCAGTGCTCGTCCGAGAAGTCGACGGAGTCCAAAAGCCGGTATACTATGTGAGCCACGTCTTCAAAGACGCAGAAATGAGGTACCCAGCCATAGAGAAGATCGTCTTGGCACTCATCGTGGCCTCAAGGAAGCTACGACACTATTTCCAAGCGCACACCATCCTCGTTCTTACCGAGCGCCTTCTGGGGGCTATCCTCGCCTCACCCGAGTCCTCTGGCCGCTTAGAGAAGTGGAGGTGGGAGTTGTCCCAGTTCGACGTGAAATACCGTCCGAGGCAAGCCATCAAAGCACAAGCCTTGGTCGATTTTATCTTCGAGTTCACCATCCCCAGCAAGGAGCCGGAGTCAACGCCGGCCCCCGCAGCTCAACCTTCTATCGATGGGAAGCCCGACTCAGTCCCCGATTGGATCCTTTACGTCGACGGGTCCTTGACCGAGGAAGGCTGTGGTGCTGGCCTCATCATTCAGGGCCCGAACGAGGCAGAAATGGAGTATTCCCTGAAGCTCGGGTTCAAGGCCTCAAATAACGCGGTGGAATACGAGGCCTTGCTGGCCGGACTGCGCATAGCCTCAGGATTGGGGCTGAAAACGATTCGGATCCGTAGCGACTCCGCCCTAGTCGTTGGTCAAGTGACCGGCCGATTCGAGGCGCGGGAGCCTCTGATGGTGAAGTATCTGGCCGAGGTAAGAAAACTGCGAAAGGATTTCGATGAAGTCCAGGTAAAGCATATCCCCAGACAGCTCAACGCCCAAGCCGACGCCTTGAGTAAGCTAGCTTCATCCTACTCGGACAACAACAAGAGGAGCATCAACTTCGAGGTCCTGTCACGGCCAAGCGTGGAAGATGGGGCAACAATACTTCAAGTGTACGCAGTCTGGGAAGAGGACCGGGACTGGAGAAAGCCCCTCGTGGAATTCCTGAGGGAAGGAACGCTCCCAGAAGATCAGGAAGAAGCCCGCCGTCTCCGAGCCAAAGCTCGCCATTTCGTCTGGAGCAATGGAAACCTCTACAAGAAGTCTTTCACTCAGCCCCTACTCCGGTGCGTCGATCCCCACGAAGCCGACTACGTCCTCAGTGAGATCCACGAAGGGGTCAGCGGCGCGCACCAAGGGGCCCACACCTTAATCCAGAAGGCATTGCTCTAGGGGTACTACTGGTCGACCATTCATCAGGATGCCCAGAAGCTGGTCAGGAGATGCAAAAGCTGCCAACTCCATAGAAGCATACCTCGCCTTCCCGCTACCAAGCGATCCCGCCGACCCGCCGAGATCAGGCCGAAGCAGCATAGAGACCTCAGCTTACCAACCGCCTCGTCCTTCAGCTGCTCGGACAAGGGGTTGTGCAGCCCCGGCGATACCCTCCAGATTGAGTACATCAACATCTTGAGGAAGGGTGAGCGCCGGGGAAGCAGTCGGCTAAAATGGTCCTCAATGCGACCTATGACTACTTGCACCGTATCCTCGGTGCAATACTGGTCGTATAGGTACACGTCTAGGAAAGTTATGATATCGGGGATGGTGAAAGGGAAAGTGTCCATTCTTACGTTTTGGAGATAGAGAAAGGGGTGATCAACGCTCCCTCCATTTTATAGCCCCACAACGCCCCAAGAGTCCAACAATCGCTCGTTTCTTCCACAACTGTACCACCACGCGGTGGACATCCCTCCTTTCTCGGCGAAATCGGAATGACGCGGCTCTTATGCTTCGCCTACCCCCGTGTGTTAATGACACGTATCGACTGCGACGGTCACTCTTCCCAATTTCCAAACACCGAAGATCGGACAGAACCTCGTGACTCAACCGAGCAGCTACACTACTCGGTCCATCCGTAGCAGGCCTCCCAATGCCCTCCCGCGCTAAGGATCTAAGCCCTCGCCAAGAGGCAACCGGGCAGCTACCCTGCTCGGTTGTCCCTGGCTGGTAGTTCCATACCCATCGACGCCAGGGATCAAAGCCCTTGCCAAGAGGCAACCGGGCAGCTACCCTGTTCGGTTATCCCTGGCTGGTAGTTCCCTACCTACCGACGCCAGGGATCAAAGCCCTCACCAAGAGGCAACCGGGCAGTAATCCTGCTCTGTCCATCCTTAGCAGGCCCCCCGATACTCTCCCGCGCTAAGGATCAAAGCCCTCACCAAGAGGAAACCGAGGAGCAACCATGCTCGCTCCATCCTTAGCAGGCCTCCCTATTCCCTCCCGTGCTAAGGATCAAAGCCCTCGCCAAGAGGCAACCGGGCAGCAACCCTGCTCGGTCCATCCTTAGCAGGCCTCCTAATGCTCTCCCGCGTTAAGGATCAAAGCCCTCACCAAGAGGCAACCGGGCAGCAACCCTGCTCAGTTATCTCTGGCTGGTAGTTCCCTACCCCACAACGCCAGGGATCAAAGCCCTCACCAAGAGGCAACCGGGCAGTAATCCTGCTCGGTCCATCCTTAGCAGGCTTCCCAATGCCCCCCGCGCTAAGGATCCAATCCCTCACCAAGAGGCAACCGAGCAGCAACCCTGCTCGGTCCATCCTTAGCAGGCCTCCCTATGCCCTCCCACGTTAAGGATCAAAGCCCTCGCCAAGAGACAACCGGGCAGCAACCCTGCTCGGTCCATCCTTAGTAGGCCGCCTGATGCCCTCCCGCGCTAAGGATCAAAGCCCTCACCAAGAGGCAACCGGGCAGCAACTCTGCTCGGTTATCCCTGGCTGGTAGTTCCCTACCCCACGATGCCAGGGATCTAAGCCCTCACCAAGAGGCAACCAAGCAGCAACCCTGCTCGGTCCATCCTTAGCAGGCCTCCCGATGCCCTCCCGCTCTAAGGATCAAAGCCCTCACCAAGAGGCAACCGAGCAGCTACCCTGCTCGGTTATCCCTGGCTGGCAGTTCCCTATCTACCGACGCCAGGGATCTGAGCCCTCGTCAAGAGGCAACCAAGCAGCAACCCTGCTCGGTCCATCCTTAGTAGGCCTCCCTATGCCCTCCCGCGCTAAGGATCCAATCCCTCGCCAAGAGGCAACCGGGCAGCTACCCTGCTCGGTTATCTCTGGCTGGTAGTTTCCTACCCTACGACACCAGGGATCTAATCCCTCGCCAAGAGGCAACCAAGCAGCAACCCTGCTCGGTCCGTCCACGTCCAAGCGATCTCCACCTCGACTTCGAGGCCATGGAGATACCATCCTTTCATCGGTCTTTGCACACTTGGCAAATGATCGAATTCAACTCGACGTGTGATCGCTAGGAGAAAAACCGACCTTACATGAAAGCAGTACCGTGCAAATACAAATGTTTACCACAAACAAAAGGAAAATGCGCACGCAAAGAAAATGCAAAAAGATTTTTTATTCATAAAAATCGGAAGTCTTTACAAGGTATTATGGGCTCTCCAGCCTAACAAAATGCCCGGAGGCTTACAAATTTTCAGCGCAAAAAGAAAGGAGACGAAGAAGTTCAGGCCTCAAGGCCAAGGAGAACCTCGATGAGCTACGCGTCCACTACGACAACCGGGACGGCGTCTTAAGGGTCGGCACCCACCAAAGGAGCCTCGGCGCCGATAGCCGGGGGAACCGACTTCTCCCCAACGCTCCCACCAGGGGCCTCTTCCCCCGCATCGCTTCCAGGAACATTCCCCTGCACGTCATCTTCGTGAGGGTACTCCTCCCGAAGCTTGCCGTTAGGGAACTCCGGCATCTGGGTCTTGACCGCGTCGAGGGCGTCGTGCCAAATAACGCTGGCAACTCCAGCAAGGTCGGCATAGAACTGGTCCGACTTCTTGTAGCTCTCCATCGCCTTCAACGCAAGGAGCTCAGCCTTCGACTCCCGAAGCTCGGCGCGCTTCGTCCCCTCCTTCGTCGCCTCATTCTCCCTTCGGAGGGTGTTCGCCGTCTTTTTCAAGATGCCGACAAGCACCTGGGAGTCTTCCAACTGGGCTTCGGCGGCTCGGGCGGCCTCTTGGCATCGGGCGACCTCCCGACTCCCGGCCGCCACCCGGTCTTCAAGGGTAGTGATCCTCTCCATCGCCGCCTCCAGCTCCAGCCTTGAGCTCTCTGTAAGTGCACGGCGGCACCCCGGCCGTCAATCCGACGGCCAAATGCGGAAGCGGTGATAAACTTTAATTTTTGCAAACTAGCAAACCGGCACCACCGCGCACTAAACACCCGGATCGAACCATTAACTAGTCCTAGCTAACTGCAAGAAGGGGAATAGAGAGATATACCGACTGATCCAAGTCCTCCGGTCTTCTCGTAAACCATTAACTAGTCCTAGCTAACTGCAAGAAGGGGAATAGAGAGATATACCGACTGATCCAAGTCCTCCGGTCTTCTCGTCGTCGTCCCAATCTCCCGCGGAATGTCCTGTCTCCACCTCGTCGCCGGAAGTGCACCACATCGCCTACGTCTTTTACGGGCTCCCACCTCAATGCCGAGGCAACTCGGACACGAAGCTGGCTAGTCGACGTGCCCAAGGTTTGCTGTAGAATGTATAGTGAGCAAGTCTCATTTGGGGTTATTGGAGGTTGCCATTTTGGTGGAGGAATGATATATACTTTTGGAGATGGAGTTGTAGGGATTTTACAAAGCCAAATGAACAAAAACCCCACCCCAAGAATTTGGGACAGCCCCCCCCCATCACTTGGCCGGCCATGACATGAAGAGGGAGAGAGAGTGTGTGGAGGAAAAAAAAAGAATGGGGAGGTTCTTACAATCATCATCCAAAAGGGAGACCAAAAAGTTATCATCAAAGGAAATGATCACACACTCAAAACCACACTCAACCAACCACCATCATTACTCCAAAGTCAAGCAATGATCAACAACCTAATCATCAACAACCATGACTCACAAAAGTCAAGCCATGATGGAAAAAGAAAGTCAAATGATGGTGCAAGTATCATGATACAATAATATGCAAAGACCCCCTTCACAAATACTTATTTGCACAAATGCAAATAAGCCCTCCTCCACCAATCTTCGGCCAATGAAGGATACAAAGAAATATGGCCGAAACGGAAAGCAAACTGGCAACTCCAGAAAATTGGTCCCGTAATAAATTACAGGAAAACCCCGATACTGTGCATACACACCCGCATTTGTATTCCGACCGAAATACAAATGCAATGAGACAAAATCTACACTGTACTATACTAGGATCCGGCTTAAACCAAAGCCGGCTAGTATTATCCGTCCGATCCTGATCCGTGCAATACCGCACGTATCTGATCGAACTCTGCCATATATCCATACGGCCTCTAGTACTAACCGTCCGATCCTGATCCGTGCAATACCGCACGTATCTGATCGGACCCTGCCATATCTCCATACGGCCTCTACAGCTTTTCGTCCGAAAGCTTGAGTAACTGAATGTGGGGGACTCTAAAGACTCGTCAACACCTTGGTTGTGGATTTAACCACTAGCACGTCAGAGGTATAAGCCAATACGTAACGGGCTACCAGGTATTGACCAAAAGGGACGTCGATGAGCGAACTCATCCTGACACCCTACTGAGCCTGTCAGTGACAATATCCGTACAGTCCGGTCTGTTCGTCTATGAGCATCGTATGGCGGGCCTAGGGGGTTGGTAAAAGTCAGACCCCCAAAAGCGGTACAAGTCGTGTCGAAGTGTAGCCCAGAACACCCTGAGATACTACTGGAATACCTACCAGTAAATCTCCTGCCTCGGCCGAGGGCTTCGTGTAATGGCTCTCCTAGACACAGCGCGACCTCACCCCCAATACCGGGAGAGACGAACCCCTGAAGATACGCTCACTGCCTCCATGTGGCTCGGGACTGTACCCAACTAAAACCTGTTTGCACGTCTCCTTTGAGCGTAGTAGGGTAGTAATCAAAGTACAGTGGGAACTCACACGAGACAAATGACGATCCTCAGGTCGATGAACTAACCTGTACACATGTCACCTGGGAACTACTATCTGACGTCTGGTATAAGACCAACTAGCATGTTCCCGGCGAGTCCTGTCCGGTGTACTCATAACCCAATGAGCACCTGTATACATCTTAGGTGATCCAACTGACACCAATAGCTTGTGAGACCGGCCACCGCCCCTCGTCGGGGTCTCGACTGTATACACTAGTCTACTCTGGAGTATCGATGCCCTGTCTCGAAACTCGCATGACTAGGGACCATTTAAGGATGTGCTTATAGACCCCCAGCTCCCACTTATATGATCGCCCTCATACTGCTGGTGGTCAAGCAAGAATCCTAGGGGCTCTATCAACGTGTAATAGCGATCTGTCAGGTCACCTAAGCAGTACACGATGATAAAGTTAAACCAGATAGCATACTATCATCTCGAGTAAGACTGTCCTACCGGAATAGGTCCTCCCTCAATCATTGCAATCACGTGCCTGTGATCCAATAATTGACTCTGAGGGCACTATCTCCAACAATCTCCCACTTGCACTCAAGGCTAATTATTGCGATGTCGCATACTCACAGCCCGTGTGATACCGAACACCCAACTCCTCTACTAGTCAGTCTCACAAAGCTCGTTTGCGAAACTATTGCATTCGAGGAATAGCCTCAGTGAGTGGATCCGCCTTGATGTTTCTTTCTATGTCTCTCTATATCTCATGTTCGCGGAGAAAACCATCTCCCGAAACGAGCAATACCTGTCTTAGAATGTGTCTGGATGTTTGATGGGACCTAGCTCATAAATGAACTCCAAATCCAAACTTCTTAGACTGTATCGTCAACTGAACTTAATCAGTATCCTGCGCCATGCCTCCCTTAGTATTGCCTTGGACCACCTGTCCAAAATACTGCCCCTCGTCAGAAGGAAAACTATAACTCTGACAACCTCCTTGTCGTCCAGGTCACCTTGGAAGCCTGGAATGATAACCGTCTCCCGAATGAGGCTGTCGTTATCATATCCTTAGAACATCCACTTATGCTCTAAAGCTGCTTCCGACTGTTTCTCCAGGATTGGATCAATGTCAATTTATTGCATCTAATGCAAGAACAATATCTGGTGTGGTACTTGACATCTCATGATTGACTCAATTGCCTAAGCAAGTGATCTGCCAATCATGCACATCCCTCTCCCCTATAATCTGTAAGACAGCTTTAGAGAGGGTGACTCCATCACCTGCAGGTACACTACCATGCCAGGAGTCGTCCATTCTAAATACTCTTAGAATGCTGTCTAAGTACCCTGATTGGGAAACCACCCAAATCTAGATCTAAAACCATAGATCTAGTGACCAGTATGTCTGATATAATGTCCAAGTCCTTTGTGGAGAAACTACTGTGTGACGACCAATGTAAAACCGATCGTAGTATAGGAGTTTCTTTTCCTATTTTGTGTATGTCATCCAAATACCAGGACATCACACCCTACTATCTTCTTAACAGATCCATCCCCTATTCTGATGAAGTCAAACCTATGACTGTCACGTCAGAAATTAATGATCTATCTCCGCTATATCTGCTTTAGTCTATAAATAGACATAAGCCACCTGTCTACCAATGCTTCCGCTGCTCCCACTGACTACGACAACCCTCTGGCAGAGTCATATAATCGTACACTTCTAAAGCTAGTTTAGAACGACGCTATACTCATCCTCCCGCCGGGTCTCACAACCTTGAACAACAGCAATGGCAAGTGTGGGTAAACAAGAACTTCCCTGTCACCGTCCTTGAGGCTACCGGAGTACCTCTCGGATGCCTGAAGTTACCCACCTCATCTGCGGAGTGGCCAATGGAATGTCAAACCAGATTGAATCTTTAGGTTCCTATGAAATCTTCAGTAATCGCTTGTGGTTCTGGAATCACTTCCAGTTCTACCATACTCCCACTACTGTTTTTCTGAAAAAATCCATTTTTAATTTAAAACTGTGGCGAGTCAAGAACAATATCACTATTGATCTTTCTTATGGTAGAAAGTCAACCCTCGTCATAGCCTGGGTCAACCCACAAACAGCCATTACAGAAACGTGCCTTGAGTTATCCAGAGTCTGGTTTTAAGCATAATTCGGACAACTCCCCATACCTTAACATCGTTAAGATATGAACTGTCCTATATCCAATATAGAACCAGAGGCACTGATTTAATTGAACCAGATTCAAATCATGCAGCCGTCCCCAGTGCATGTCAACAAAATGGAAGAAGGCCGATCAGCGTTACTCAACTTAGGAATGCTTCCAATTATGAGTAACCTGAAAGAGAAGCAAGTTCTCTTAATCATTACTATCAACTGAATACCATACACAAGTATTTACATCTTCGATCACTTTGAAGAATCCCGATACTTGCAATACCCGGTTCTCTACTTTATTCAAATACCTATAACTTCTCAAAATTCGGACCCTGTGTTTCCATGAAACACCTGTCTAAAAACTAGAGAAGTCATAAGTAAACCGAATATAGTACGAGGACCAACCCCTCTGTCCTGATGGACCCTGGACAACATACAATACTCTGTATAAGTCCCTTGAGTCTGATAACTCATTCACTGCGGGTCGAAGGTTGAAAACTATACTTATGGTTAAGAAGAATTACACCGCTGTTTAATGCTCCTTACCTAACCATCCACTGATATAGGTAAATGTCATAGACATAATTTCAAAAAGGTATATCTCACTCTATGAAAATAGACGTACAGATATATCAATTTGAAATTGGTGCACAACAGCGGATATTCAAAACCAAATATTTGCCGTCCGGCAAACAACCCAGGTGACTTCCTCAAATATCAACGATCACAACGAATCCCGACATAATGAAGATGATCACCCAATTCCCAATAACTTACTCCCACTCAACATCTGTAAAACCATACAGATGTGAGAATCATACCTGGTAAATACATACTCTGGAGTAAGGATTAATTGGGAAATCAGTTTTCCTTTAACAGTACACAGTGAAACTGAAACATTGAAATGTTTCGATGGGGTATCCCGGTATTCTTAGTAATGCCTCTTCCAGATTCACGACTGTAACCGTATAATTCTTTGCCACCTCTCCAAATCCCTTCATATGTCTTTAGTCATTACCTTCTGCACACCCCTTTAGGCCAAAAGGTTTTCTTCCTTCCCTACCGTTCGGCACCAGCCTACGGTTTGGAAGAAGACTATCCAATAAGCATAATGGGTGTACTGTCTTAATCCTAGGAGCACTCGCAATGCGAGAGAAGGTGAGGATAAAAGACAACCGAATAAACCTTATTCCTATTTCTCCTGAACCAGAATCCATCCCCGAACTGGAACAAGTTCCTTTCGAGTTCGTATATTACCATACGATGGAGTATCCAATAAACTGTGGATCTTCGTAGTGATACGGAGTGTTCTGGAGAAATACAAAGATGATTTGGGAGTGGTAATGAAATACCTGGTTTGGTCATGAATATCAGTTGCAATTTACTTTGCCCTCTTACTAATCCCTTACTTTGTCTTAACTTAATACCTTCTGTACACCATCGTTAGGCTAATTGGTTTTCTTCATTCCCTACCGGTCGGCACCTGCCTATGGTTTGGAAGAAGACTATCCAATTTGCGTAATAGGTATACTATCTCCTAAACCAAGGAGTACTCGCAACCTGAGAGAAGGTAAAATGAAAAGACAACTGAATAGTCCTATCCGTTTTCTCCAGAACCGGAAACCATCCTCGAATAAATTCCTTCGAGTTCGTATCTAACCATACGATGGTTTTGTCTAATGGAAGTGGACGTCCGTAGTAATACGGGGTGTCCTGGAGAAAAGGGTAAAAGTAGGGGTGGCAATGAGGTCTGCAACTCTGACAATCCAAAAGCCAATGTTTAAAAAGGTTCGGTTAATTTGGTCACTGAGTCATAGTCTTAGGGTCGGGTCAATAGTCGCTGCCAAAGAGAGAGAGAAAAGAAACACTCAGCGTGCACTCTAATCTAGATCAGAATGGTTACCAATTTATCTAATCTGGAAACCTCCCACTGTACCGTCAAATTCTCCTCCAAACCTGAAAGAAGAATTAGTCGGGATCACCCGAGGAGTAAACCAACTCATCAGCGGGAATCGGGATCCAACTATCATCGCATGATAACGTGACGGAATCTGCTCACGGTGTCACACTCCAGAAGGTATGCGCATATCTGACAAGTTTCAGTTCTTTTGAAACTCCCGATGTGATTTCTGCCCCATGCTCTTATGACCTTGACTTTGGCCAACATATCATAAGTCACATGTCAAGTTCTACCCGTCATTCTCCAGGTTAATTTAAATCCACCCGTACCTACCCTTGACTTTGGCCAAAATGGCAGTACGACTGTCCCAAACCAACGTATCTATCTATGCTGCATATGAATACCCCAATAGCTACCAATCACTGTGCCTTGACTTTGGCCAACATACACAGCTTGAATACTATTGACCATCCATATGAAACGACGGAGGGCTACGAATGGTTTCTGGCGAAAACCTTTAACGTAATGAACTTGATATCGTTGAAGGAACGGATAGCTTTTAAAAATATAGTTACGAAAACCTTTGCTAAAGAGGTCACTCCCGGTGAAGGGATCTCGGCTCTTTCCCCGTAGAATGAGGTGCAGGATATTCCAACTGAATACCACGATGCAAAGCAAAAGCAATCGGCTATAGTGAAGTTATTGCCCTGACGCAAACTTTTGTCCAAGGGGTCACTCCCGGTGAAGGGATCTCGGCCCTTGCCTCGTCAACTGAGGAGTAGGATATTCCAACTGAATACCACGATGCAAAACAAAAGTGAACGTCCTTGCAATAACAGCTTTTTGAAAAGTGTTCCAACAACATCAGATTAGGTTTGTTTTTAACTTGCATTGATCCGAATCAATGCAGTCCCATCAATTGATCACACCACAAAGAACGAAAATATACTGATGTACGTATATGCTATCCGTATTCGCCACTGGGTCCCGTCATTACCCGTTAGGTTAGCTAACTAACGACAGAGCGGGGACTGGACTAGCGCGGATGCAAAACATATACAACATCTACTAATATATATACCAATATATTATATTCGCTCAAGGCGTGATAAAAATTGCAACATCACAGAAATGTACAGCATCACAGAAACAATACAGATATCTGGGATCCCCGGGTTTCACAGAGCCACTACTGAAACCCGACGTTCTCCTGGTCGTGTGGATAGCTTGTGCAATGAAAAACCTAGACCCCTACGGGCGCGGCAAGTTACCCGCCAAAACCTGAAGCGAGGCAGCCCCCTTCAGCAACGTGAATGGACCACCCAGCACTTCATGGAATCCGGTAACTTGGGCACCCCTCCTGGGTCAACCTGTACCCCCTACGAGTGCGGCGAATAGCCCGCCAATTCTAGAGTGAAGCCCCCTCCGTCCCAATGCCATAAGATGCGGGCTTGTTGCCCTCTAGAACCCGGCTATCCGTGCACCCCTCTGCGGGGTAATCCTAGTACAGAAAGTAAAATATACATACAATGGGTACATCGACCGCAACCTGGTCGTGCCCCAAAAATAATAATATAATCAGGCAGTGACGGCAGTCCACATGTCGGACGCTCGCCCCGCAATATCAAATGTACATAATACAACAAAACTGTACTAGTATTGCATCCAGGCTATCCCCCACGACCGATCCGCAACATCACAGCAATACACAGAACATCAACGTGAAAGTCACGTTCGCAAATCCGTCTAACCGGGCTATAGCAGTTAGACAGGATTTACCGATCGAGTGACATTCACGGTCGCAGATATAATGTAAATACTGTGAAAAAATGTGTTTTAAATATCCGATCGATCAAATTTTAACAAGTGGGCCCCAAGCACTACTGTAGCACATCAAGAAATTCTGGGCCCAAAATTAATATTCCAAAACCCCTATTTTCATCCCAGAAAGCAACTGAAGAAATTTGATGCAGTGATCTCAACATAGTGCGGCGGAACCGCGGCCTAAAGGGGGGTTTGGCCGCGGTTCCGCGCTCCCATTGTGGAGTCACTGTATCGAATTTCCACAGTGTTCTTAGAATTTCCAGTACATCACTTTTCTACAACCTGAAAAAATTTTCGACTCCAGAAAATTTCAACAGAAAACTGATGCATGTGAAAAACGCGGATTTTGGAATTTTGGTCGATCGGAAATGTAAACACATTAAACAAAGCTAGACTATGTTAATGACGAGGCTCTGATACCACTGTAAGTGCACGGCGGCGCCCTAGCCGTCAATTCGACGGCCAAATACGGAAGCGGTGATAAACTTTAATTTTTGCAAACTAGCAAACCGGCACCACCGCACACTAAACACCCGGATCGAACCATTAACTAGTCCTAGCTAACTGCAAGAAGGGGAATAGAGAGATATACCGACTGATCCAAGTCCTCCGGTCTTCTCGTCGTCGTCCCGATCTCCCGCGGAATGTCCTGTCTCCACCTCGTCGCCGGAAGTGCACCACATCGCCTACGTCTTTTACGGGCTCCCACCTCAATGCCGAGGCAACTCGGACACGAAGCTGGCTAGTCGACGTGCCCAAGGTTTGCTGTAGAATGTGTAGTGAGCAAGTCTCATTTGGGGTTATTGGAGGTTGCCATTTTGGTGGAGGAATGATATATACTTTTGGAGATGGAGTTGTAGGGATTTTATAAAGCCAAATGAACAAAAACCCCACCCCAAGAATTTGGGACAGCCCCCCCCCATCACTTGGCCGGCCATGACATGAAGAGGGAGAGAGAGTGTGTGGAGAAAAAAAAAAGAATGAGGAGGTTCTTACAATCATCATCCAAAAGGGAGACCAAAAAGTTATCATCAAAGGAAATGATCACACACTCAAAACCACACTCAACCAACCACCATCATTACTCCAAAGTCAAGCAATGATCAACAACCTAATCATCAACAACCATGACTCACAAAAGTCAAGCCATGATGGAAAAAGAAAGTCAAATGATGGTGCAAGTATCATGATACAATAATATGCAAAGACCCCCTTCACAAATACTTATTTGCACAAATGCAAATAAGCCCTCCTCCACCAATCTTCGGCCAATGAAGGATACAAAAAAATATGGCCGAAACGGAAAGCAAACTGGCAACTCCAGAAAACTGGTCCCGTAATAAATTACAGGAAAACCCCGATACTGTGCATACACACCCGCATTTGTATTCCGACCGAAATACAAATGCAATGAGACAAAATCTACACTGTACTATACTAGGATCCGGTTTAAACCAAAGCCGGCTAGTATTATCCGTCCGATCCTGATCCGTGCAATACCGCACGTATCTGATCGAACTCTGCCATATATCCATACGGCCTCTAGTACTAACCGTCCGATCCTGATCCGTGCAATACCGCACGTATCTGATCGGACCCTGCCATATCTCCATACGGCCTCTACAGCTTTTCGCCCGAAAGCTTGAGTAACTGAATGTGGGGGACTCTAAAGACTCGTCAACACCTTGGTTGTGGATTTAACCACTAGCACGTCAGAGGTATAAGCCAATACATAACGGGCTACCAGGTATTGACCAAAAGGGACGTCGATGAGCGAACTCATCCTGACACCCTACTGAGCCTGTCAGTGACAATATCCGTACAGTCCGGTCCGTTCGTCTATGAGCATCGCATGGCGGGCCTAGGGGGTTGGTAAAAGTCAGACCCCCAAAAGCGGTACAAGTCGTGTCGGAGTGTAGCCCAGAACACCCTGAGATACTACTGGAATACCTACCAGTAAATCTCCTGCCTCGGCCGAGGGCTTCGTGTAATGGCTCTCCTAGACACAGCGCGACCTCACCCCCAATACCGGGAGAGACGAACCCCTGAAGATACGCTCACTGCCTCCATGTGGCTCGGGACTGTACCCAACTAAAACCTGTTTGCACGTCTCCTTTGAGCGTGGTAGAGTAGTAATCAAAGTACAGTGGGAACTCACATGAGACAAATGACGATCCTCAGGTCGATGAACTAACCTGTACACCTGTCACCTGGGAACTACTATCTGACGTCTGGTATAAGACCAACTAGCATGTTCCCGGCAAGTCCTGTCCGGTGTACTCATAACCCAATGAGCACCTGTATACATCTTAGGTGATCCAACTGACACCAATGGCTTGTGAGACCGGCCACCGCCCCTGGTCGGGGTCTCGACTGTATACACTAGTCTACTCTGGAGTATCGATGCCCTGTCTCGAAACTCGCACGACTAGGGACCATTTAAGGATGTGCTTATAGACCCCCAGCTCCCACTTATATGATCGCCCTCATACTGCTGGTGGTCAAGCAAGAATCCTAAGGGCTCTATCAACGTGTAATAGCGACCTGTCAGGTCACCTAAGCAGTACACGATGATAAAGTTAAACCAGATAGCATACTATCATCTCGAGTAAGACTGTCCTACCGGGATAGGTCCTCCCTCAATCATTGCAATCACATGCCTGTGATCCAATAATTGACTCTGAGGGCACTATCTCCAACACTCTCATCGCGGCCCGCGGCCCGCATCGTCGGGGTTATCTCCCCGTCCTCCATGTTGACGACGAGGGCGACGTGCTGGAGGACGTGAGGAAAAGAAAGAGAATTAAAAAGGAAAGGGAGGCACCCGATCACGCGAACAAAAACGCTGAATGAAGAACCAAGTAGGGTGCGAACACTGACCTGCACGGCCTCTTGAGCTATGGCCGTCATTTGGGCCCGGAGGGTCCCCCGAGGGACTCTGCCCCCGGCCGACCTCTCCATCTCTGAGAGAAGGCTGTCGGCGACGGAATGTCCCGAGGGCACCTCAAAGCGGAGCTCCCCATCGTCCACGAGGATCGGGGAAGCCGGGGAGCAGGGCGCCGACTATGAAACCTCTTGAGGAGCGACGCGGGAGAACCAGTCTCGGCTCCCACCGGGGCTCCTGCTCCCGAGCACGCTTTCGGACCGGCGCACAGCTGGACTCGGAGGCCCGAGGCGCGCTTGGGCACCTGGATAGAGTGGCCGCCGGTGGGGTCGGAGTCGATGACGGGCGAAAAGGGCCGGCGCCTCCTACCTTCTTCCCCTTCTTCACGTCAACCACTGTCGTCCGGAACTTGCTTAGGTCCATGGGTCCTGCATAAGGAAAAATACAAGGAGTCAGCAATGCCAAGAAAAATGAAAGAATGCACAAGTCTAAAACAGGTCGCCTGAAAGCTCCTAACTTACCCGCGTAATAGGCGGGGCTGAGCTTGGCCCAACTGAGGGCTCGTTCAGACAGCAGCACATCAGCCCGAGGGAGGGGCTCCCACTTTGACACCGCCACCGCGTCGGGATCATCCGACCGACTCACCCGCGGACAGCTGGCCCCTTGCCACTGGGTGGGCATAGGCCAATCCTCACCCTCGGGCGGCGCAATAAAGAAAAACTTCTTCTTCCATTCGTGAATGGAAGAAAGTACTACGACGATCCCCGACCCGGCAGCGTCCCCACGTTGTTTTCTAAAAAAAAGGTATACGGGTGACGTGGGTAGACTCTTAGACGGGATTCCATTTATCAAAACCGCAAAGCTCGGATTTTGAACTTCCATTTGTTTCAAAAGCCAAACCAGCTCGGCTCGCCCCTATGAGCGCCGGGTTGGTTTTTGTAGTAAAGGGAAGACACGAGAAGGTCAGGCTGAAAGGGATCGCACTCAATCTCAACCGGACCGGGAACCCAAGGAGGATCCTCCAAGAGTTCGGCACTAGCTGGCCCGGTGCTAACCCAAAACAATTCAACGCCGCACTTACCTCGGTGGAAAAGGGCAGACGTATCCCGGCCCAAAAGGCTTCCAGGTACAAGACAATCTCCTTACCCCATGCCTGGTCTGCCCTCTCCCCCTCTTCGGCCAGACGAAGCGAATAGCCGGGAGGAATGAGGAAACGAGTCCGGATGTTGTCGAGCTCATCCGCACGCCTAAGCGTGGATCGCACGCCAAAAACACCCGCGACCTGTGCTCTGGGGACCGACCCCGTCGTAGGCCGGGGAAGCTCCAACTCAGAGGGGGAAGAAGAAGTAGAAGAAGAAGCTTCAGAAAACCCCCTTGACTCTACCCGCACTACATCTTCATACTCCTCGGAAGAAGACATCTAACCTCATCAAAGGGAGGTGTCCTCGGGAGACCAAACGCAAGGAATCCGAACTAAGGAGAAGTGCGCCGAGTTAACACGACTAGGGACGAGGAAATTATGAAGAAATATGGGCCCTGATAGGGATCCCACCTCTATTTATAGCTGCCGGCGTACGCATCCTACAGCTCCGATCGCCTCCCGCCAAACAACGTTTCGCAACCAACGGCCGGCAACATTCCACCTGTCGCACCCACATTGGGCGCGTCCCTTCGAGCGCGGGAACGCCTGCGGCACGTCTCGCCAGCCAACCAGCGCTAGACACGTGGGTCGTCGCTTCGACGAACGTACACACGATCTGGCGCTTCCCCTTTAAATGCGAGATCTCTCCCCTGATCCGCTGACGTCATCAAGAAAATACTACTCTTTGACCGGGAATGTGCGCCGACGATATCTTCAAGTGAGAGCTCACCCAGGGTGATCGGTCAGACCACTCTCGACCCGACCCAGGAACGGATCGAGACGAGGGTGTGGGGCTAATGATGAGGCTCGATATCGGTGACTCTCCAGATGCTGACACGTTGCAGATGACGTATCCCAGAACCTACAAGAAAGGATCAAGAACTTCAGTTGGGATCGCACCTCAGGCCTCCGGCCCGGAGAGTCTCCCGACCTCCGGTGGCCTTCCAGACCACCCCCTAGCTCGCCTCTAAGCTATCAAAGAACCAAGATGCCTCGGCCTCCCGCTCGTGCCCGAGCATCCCGCCGAGCCCATCTTTCTCGGTCTCACCTAGACCGACCCACGGCACTGATCACAGGCACCTCCGCCACGGCTCCGCGAATCTCGCCATGCGCGAGATATCCGCCGCCTACGACCCTGCGTTCTACACAATCACGATCCCCCATTAACGAGCATGTCTCGTCATTAATGCGGAATCCCGCCTATCACGCGGGCGTGACGCCAGGGACGTAACGGCCGGCGTGATTCTCGCGCCCGCCTGCCCATTGCTGCCGCTATATAAACCCCTCTCTCAGACGATCGAGGTAAGCCATTTTTACTCTACTAGGCCGTTACTCTGCCAAAATACCCCGTCTAACTAGATCGTCGGAAGGTCCTCGGTGGCACAACCACCCGGGACTTCTTTGCAGGTAGCTCGGCCTCAACCACACCAAACCCATTGAGATCCACACGCTCCAGGGGTTAACCCTCCAACTCAATCTCAGCCGTCCGTCAACACGCGAAGAGATCAACGGAAGATAACATCTGAAGGAGATCCAGAGATCCATCAATTTCCCTTTTACATATCTTTGTATAGAGATATAATTGTAAAATTTGATGCCACTGGTCGTAGCATGTTTGTTTCCATGGAAGTAACATGGAGGTATCGAAAGTAAACTTATTTTCGGTACTTCAGTTATTAGTTTTGATAGAGGTAGAGCTTGGAAGTTACTTCATGGTAATGAGATGGATCCTATATGGTATGGTTACTTCCAAAATTTTCTTTCCCTCATATTGGATATGAAGTAACTAGGGAGCTCAAGAAACAAGAGAAAGAATTAATTATTCAATACTTCTCTTTATTACTTCCAAAGAGTAATAATATAGAGAATAATGGAGGAAAGATGCCATAGGAGGGAATTTCCTCCTATGGCGTCGAAAAAATACAAGCTCTATCGTGTTTTCCGACGATCGGCATCCATCATCTTCATCGTTATCATCTAAGATATGGGTACACCAAATTTCATTTGATTCTACAACCTTTTCAACGTTGAATTAGTGGGTTCAAAATTAACGGTTTACCGACAATAGAACTTTTTACATTGCTAAATCAACGGTGAAATGTTGTAGAATCCCATGAAATTTGGTGTACCCACATCTTAGATGATAACGATGAATATGATGGAGTCCGATCGTCGGAAAACACGATGGAGGGTGTGTTTTTCTCGACGCCATAGGAGGAAATTCCCTCCTATGGCCCCTTTTCTCCATTATTCTCAATAATATATTACTATTAAAAATTTGTTTTGTGTTTGTTTTCTTTATGAAATAAACATAGGAATTTACTTCATTTTTTACTCGTCCTTCAAAAAATATACAAACAAACATTAGAGATAAACTTTAGGTCTACTTCCATAACAACTTTTTTGGAAGTTAATTCAATATTACTTCCGGTATTTCCGGACAACCAAACAGATCCGTACATATCCTTTTAACTTTCCCTTCCTTCGATTTTTTGTTTTGTTGCTGCGGTGAATTAGCTACAGTCGATTAAAAAAATAGTTTGTAAAATTTAAAAATCGAAAAAGCCTCTGTTAGAAATTGAGAAGGAGTTGGCCTTCTGAATTTTTGTTTGATGCAATAAAAATATAGCATTTGTTTTATGCGACATCTGTTCTACAAAACAAGTTTTGGGACATTATATGAATGGTTTCAACATTTATTGAGCTATACTGTACTGGCCAATATAATGTTTGACTCACAGGCTAACTACAAAGTCTATAGAATCCTGAGTAGATATTCTTTTTTTAATACAAAATCAATATAAGGATTAAATGACCGCGGCATACCAGATCCGGTGGGGCTGCTATTCGAGCCACAATAGCATCCAGGCTATTAGATCTAACGGTCCAGATTAATCCAAAATCGTAATCAATGGTCGAGATTTGTGTAAAACAAGAGGAATTTTGTATTGATGTATTCTATATATTCTGTACATGGAATATATGATCAAGATGAAAGAATAGCATGAATGACATGTCATACTTGCAGCCACTCTTTTTCTATACCATGTGGGCCTGCTCTCTGCCGTGTACAGAAAGCAAAATTGGTGGATGGGACCTGTTGGATGTAAAATAAGATGACTCAGGGCGCCACAGTTTTACACTGTTCAGTATCTATTGGCAGCAGTCAATTAGCTGTGGCATACCGTGACTCATTAGCTTCTTAATAGAATGTCATGTATTTGTAGTTTTTACTCATTAAGCAGACATCACCATCAATTTGATTAGAGATTTTTTTATCCATGTCATAGTACTAAGCATCACATATTCTAACCATATTAAACATGTAGAGTAGAAACAAGTTATGAACCATTCATGACGTAATAAATGAATGATTGTGATTTAATATAAAAAGAAGAAGCAAATCTCATATCTTAAGCATCCATGTATATTACACCATAGATGGTGGGTAGCCTAGGCTACTTCTACCAAAATACGAACGAATGAGGATTCTATCCCTTCAGAACCATTAGAAGAAGATCGTAATCCACTTGATGGATCATAGAAAACAAATAAAACAAGCTATATATATGCAATTTATATGAATATATTGAGGGAATTACATATGCCTAACAAACTGTAATTAGCAAAACAAACACACCCCACAATTTTGCAATAAATACCATCATCTACTTCCCCCTCCCTTCAATATACAAAATACACTCCCCCTTCATTAATCACCAACCAACAAAACCAACCCATTTTTAATTCATCATTTCCACCGCCACCAACATTCAACCAAAATATTAACCCTAACATTTATCAGCAGTAATCCCCACCACCATGTTCTCCAAATCAAACCCCACCCTCATCCCTTGCTGCTGCACATTCCCTATTATCGACAGCGGCGACCTCGTCGGCGCGAACGCGAAGCAGAACACCCCGGACGAGTCCACCGGGATCAAGTAGTTCTTCGCCGGCAGCCTCAGCTCCTGCTTGCCTTCCCCGAAATGGAATGCCACCGTCGGCACTTCCACGCTCGTCCTCCTCGACAAGTCGTAACACGTATCGAATAAGGCCACCCCGTCCGCCTTGGGCAAGTCCCCGGTTCCGTTCACGATCGCATCCCTTAGTACAGTATAGGCGTCGCTCTGTAGCCTGGTGATTGCAGTGCCGGAATCCACTATGACACCGCCGGATCCGGAGACATCCATCTGGAACATGGATGGTGAGATCGCCAACATCTGCCCGCCGACACTGATGCCGGTCATGGACACGTAGTAGAACGTGTCCAGTTTGCGGTTATGGAGCAGCTGGGCGGTCACCTGCGTTAAGATTAGGTTATAAGTTTGATATCACATTGTTACCAAGTTTTCAGAGACAACGCATCTTTTGACACGGTATCAGAAAACCAAGTTTCCAAGAAGTCCACATTAAAAACCATTTATTTTCTCACATCATTAATCTTAAATATGTCTAATTGACATATTTCACTTATTCTATTAGCCGGTAGTAAGATTTGAACAAAAATACTTAATCCACCACTCTGTCAACTTTTCCTTTTATTTTTTATTGAATGCGAACCCGAAAGGAACAGAAGAACTCATTTTGGTGAGTCAAAATTTGTACCGCCGCATGAGCTATGCCTAGTTAGCTTGGTACCGGACCGATTATCGGATAAAAATGGATTGCATAAAAGTTCAAGTCTCAAAATTGGTGCACCTACAGCTCGGATGGCCAACCTTGACGGTATGTGAGCTGGCTATTAGTACTATTTCTGCTCACCTGGCTATTCTCTATATGGACTCCGAAATCGAGCGTGGACGTGCTGGTGGAATCTCGATCCACCAAGCAATAAGAGAAGGACTTGGCCTGAATCTGCGACGGGAACGACAAGCTCCCGCCACCAAGCCCCAACAGCCCCGCGGCGGCCACGAACAGCCCCTCATTGTCATGCCCACACCCGAAGGCGACATTCGACACCGAGTTCCCATCACCCCCGAATGTAACCGACTCGGTGGCGAAGTCCCCGACCGTATACGACCCGTCCCCGTAGGAGACCTGGTAGAGGCAGGAGCCGTTCCTGCAGGCCGAGACGTCGAGGGACCCACAGGCTTGGGAGCCGCAGGCGACGGGAGAGTAGGAGGAGGAGGAGGAGGGGTCGTAGATGGGGTCGGACTGCTGGTAGCAGTCGGTGCAGGGCTGGCATTGGACCCAGGTGACGTCGCTGCCGGTGTCCAGCACCACGTAGAGGGGCCTCGGGGGACGCCCGATGCTGAGCCTTGAGAAGTACTCCCCGCTGCCCTGGCTCGATCCCGACACGATCGGCCCCTCGAACGACGATGACCTTTGTGCAGATACTAGATCGAGATCCTGATCTTGGAGCGGGACGAGATCTGACTTGGTGAGGCCGTGGAGGGCGAGGGCGAGGCGGGCGGCGATGGAGTCGACGCGGGACTGGTCGCGGCGGAGGCGGGATGCGGTTAGGGAGGGGTAGGATTTGTGGGAGGTGGAGGAGATGGAGGCGCGTGAGTGGAGAGGGAGGGAGAATGTGCCGGCGGTGGTGTGGTCACCGCCTGTGGATTTTTGGGACAGGAGTGGGTTGGGGTTAGGGTTTGGGGAGAGGATTTGGGTGGTTTTGATTAAGGAGGCGGAGACGTCGAGGGTGGTGGTGGTGGTGGTGGAGGTCAGAGGTGGGAGGTGGCGAGAGAGGGCGGAGGAGAAGAGGAGAGAGAGAGTGAGAGTGAGGAGGAGAGAGAAAGTGAGGGGAGATGAGGCCATTGTTGGTGAGAGAGTGAGCTTGGGAGTGAGGTGGGGGAGTTGAGGGGGGTTTTAAAACGGAGGAGGAATGAATGAGGGGAATTAAAGGGCAAAGGGAGGGGGTCACGTCATCAGCGTTGGGTGGGAGGCGGGGGGGGGGACAAAAGATTATGAGGCTCTGGCGGAGGGCGAGGAAAAGGCTTTTGACCTAAATCGAGCTTGGATGAGCGTTTCTTTATGGACTCTTTGGATCAGGAGTTGCTCCGGTAAGATTAGACCAACTTTGCTCCTAGTGTTTGGTTTGACGGAGAAAAAGAGTGATAAATATAAATCGTATTGTGTTTTAATGTCTGTTTTGTTTTGTGAAATGTTTAGATGGCTAAAACCCTCAAAATACAAGAAACAAGATAAAATAAAAGGAGATTGTTTTTCCTATTGTATGGTGTACTTTTTGTTGATTTTGCCTAAGAAAGCCGCACAAGAAATTGGTTTACAAGGAGACCTATTTCATCCAAAATTTTCATGTCCACTTCCATGGAAATTCCTTTTTTAAAGTTAATTCAAATATACTATACTTTCACCCATCCAAGCAGGCGCTTTGAAGTCGTAATAAATGTTCTGTTTGCTGTAAGTATGAAGAAGATAAAAATAGATGCTTTTATATATAAATAGAGGCTTTGAATCAGAACGTGAACGTAGAAAATCTAGTGGGGTCAGCGAGAGTGAGCTCACCGAGGTCATGAGAACGAGAATAAACAAAGTGTCAAAGATAGTACATGGTCTTTGTGTTGGGAGCCGTGAATATTTTACCGTTGGGTTGGTGAATGGAAGAAACAAGGAGATAAATAACATAGCATCCAAAGTTAATGAAGGCAGCTCAATAATGCTAAAACATCACCTGCCATGCACATGCAAAGTAATAGCAACAATTATGTGATGCTAAAACAAAAGAAAAATGAAGAAGAATGTAAATACAAAACAAACAGCAAATTATCTATCTACTATACTCAGCACACTAAAGCAGTTTGAAAACAATCAAACAAATCCCTTTGTACACTGAAGTATCAAGGCATTCCTATGTCACATCCAGAAATAAGAAATAAAAACTTTTCAAAACCCAAAAAAAAAGTCTCAAAAGCATAAAGGAAATGAAATAGAATCAGTATCTCCCTCCAGATTCCATGGCATCTAGGATCGGACTCGAGTCTCTGGTATTGAACTGATTCTGATGCTCAGCAACAGTCTCCATCTCAACTGGCCCTGAATTAAGAGTAAGATGATTTGAGTTGTTAGCTTGCTCGCCCCTAGTTTGTGAATCTGCTGCCAACATACTGAAGTATGCATGAGGACCCCAACCTGTAAGCCAAAATATAGGAGAATATCAGAAACAGCCGAGGCTTAAAATAATTGATGAAATGGTTTGGTTTCTGAATATATGTACCTACAGTTTGGTGCAAACCTACATTTAGTACAATCAACTTAATCAGCGGTGAGTTCCCATCTTTTTGTGACTAGCCAGATCCTTTAAATTCTATGGCAACTGAGCAACAAATAAATGTGCTTCCATTGTTTCTTCCCAGTAATTTTCCTTATTAAGACTGGCCAATAAATAAATGCGCAGTATCTAATTTGCAGAATAGGAGAAAACACACACACCGCCCTTCTCCTATTTGACCTGAATTTTTTAATGAGTTAACTCCTATCTAATTTGCAGAAATTAGACCTGACTAATTCGGATCTAGCATCATAGTATTCTATATTCGAACACGCCCAATCCATGCAAACATCGAACCAAGTCATCATTTTAAATTAGGCTATTTGGGTTGATCTGAACATAATTGCACCCTAAGATTATACTCCCTTGGCTGCTCAATACAAACAAATAACTATTAAAGTACTTGGATCCTGATTCAAACATTCAACTTATGAATTCAAAATTTGTGAAACCCTTGAGTATCTCAACCTATCAAGAGGGACAGTGTTAGGTCTGCAGGTTTAATATCATCCTAGAGTTCAGAATTTTAATTTCAAGTGAACCAGTGGAACTGGCCAAGTTTAGAAGCATTGAGTGATGCTACAATTTGAATTTTAATGATTATAAGCCACTTTCTATCTTAGCAATTTTAAATTGGACTTGTGAATTTTGTAAGGTTCATGGTGCCAGCTCTAGTAACTTCATTTCTGTCCACAGCAATAACTAAATTCATAATTTCTTTATCATAGGTGATGTGCAATGTGTTTGCATGTATGAAAGCTATCACAAAATCTTATAAATACAACTCCCCCAATGTCTCTTTCAGAGAAAGATGGAGATTGTTGTAACTTATCAAAAAGTAGTCATGCATAATGCAAATAATTTATACACAAGCTTTGATAATCGACAAAGATAGAAAGAAAAACAGTGGTACTTACCATCAACATGATAAGGTGGTGGGAAAAACTGCAAGTAGCAAAAGGAAGAAACGACCAGTCCTGCATAGTAGGAAAATGTGGCCAAAAAGGGATGCAGTCACTTAAAGGTTCACAAAAGATAACTGTTCACATCAATAATGTTTTGATTGTAAAATACCAACCTAATAAGCCTCCAGCAAATACATCTTGCCAATGATGCCAGTAATCATCAACTCGGGAAACAGCCACAAGGGATGCACTAAGAAGAGGAAGAAATACAATGCAAAGTTTTGCGACATGGCCCTTTCGGTCAAACACTCTAATTTTTCCAGCGAGATACCATGACAGAAATCCTAGACCTGCAAAAGACCCTGTGTTCCCAGAAAAAATTAGAAAACTGGGTGAAAAGAACAAGGCAGCAGATATGCTCTCAATAACTTTCTTAAAACTAATACAAGCTCCAACAAACGACCAGTCAACACCTATGTGAATTTGATAAAATGGTGTTTTAAGTCTTTACTGGGAGTAGAACAGCTAGCCAAAACTAGATAACAAACTAAAAGAAGGGTTCATAAACACTAACATGAGAGTAAGTGTACCTTAATGCCATCTATTAACAAGAGAGCAAGTCTAAACTTGAGAATTTAAAAGAGACTATTAAGATTAGATCAGCTAAAAAAGATACTCCATATACTTAGTAATTAGAAATGCATGGACCGACGAGGGAATTATGATACATTAGAATCCTGCCTATTAGGCACCCAAGGACGGAACGGGTTTGCATTCTGAGGGGGGCGAAAAGTTTATGAGAATTACAAGTTTTTGAATGATAAAATTGACATTTTGCATATCAAAATCCATTTGGAGATGCATAGATTGCATCTATATGTTCCAATTTAAAGTTTGAAATTAACAAGGTTAATTTGGAATGTAAGTTTAAATGCCACATATAAGTTTAAATGAAAAGGTTTAAAGACACATTAATAATTGGTTTGAGATTGTTTACAATTCAAATAATGGAAATCCGAAAAGAAATTAATCTTTTGAGAAAATTTTAAAAGCTTTAATGTTACACCCATTTTCATAATATACTCTCTAAATTAATAGCATATCAACTTACATAACTAATAAATAGGATGAAACTATCAAAATCTAATTTTTAGTCAACAAATCAATTAGTTCCTATTTTAATGGACGAGCAACCAATAAAAATTGTGCAACATCTTAAGAAATTATGAAGGATAAATTAGTTCCTATTTTATGGGAAGGCAACCAATCAAATTGGGAGGTGTGTTTAGAAATCTTGGGGAGGGCCCCCCCCCCCCCCCCAAACCCCAACATGGTTCCATCCCTATGGACACCAATAGTGTTGCATTAGTATATTGGCTCCATATCCACCAAAAATTGTGAGACTACTCCCTTGTAATTTTTGTTATGGGTGTACGTCCAACTTTCTCCGGTCTTGAAAACCGGTATAGTTCCGATAACTATCGAGGGTTCGAATCCCTCTCTCTCCGTTTCCGCGGGGGGGGGGGGGTGATAGTTTTTAAAGTGACGAGACCAATCACCTTTCATTATACAGAACGACCACTTTTGTCCATGTTCGCTTGGAAAACATGGTTCTTTAAAAACTCACCATTAACCATTAATTATTTATCTAATCATTTATTTATAAAACCATTATCGATAGAAAATTCTTATGTAAAATCAATGCAGAACTACTAATAACAAACTTAATTTGCTTGCCAGTGGTAACAAAATCAATGGGCAGGGTAGTGGCTCCAGTGTTAAATCAGTAGATGCAAATTAGCATCTTCATGGTTTGCTAATTAGTATTTTGCATCAACAGGAGCAATGTTGCCTTGGCTCTTGTTGCTGCAACTGCAGCTGCATTATATGAATTAAGAAACACTAGAAAAAAGCCTAACTGCTGCAAAAGTGCAGCCTCTCATTGCAGTTGAAGTACCAGTAATCGTGGAACATGGTCTACCGCTTAACCTGATTGACAGCACAAGATCACTGATGTATGGACATAGAGTAAATGTGCAGCCTCTCGTTGCAGTTGAAGTACTAGTAATCGTGGAACACAGTCTACCGCTTAGCCTGATTGACAGCACAAGATATCTGATATACATATATTGAAGGCTGTCACTAATACATTCTCCATGGCCACAGATCTAGAGGGAAGAATGTTTTGAAGGACAACCCACATGTGCATTCACCACTATCCTTCAGGTATTACAATAAGACTGTAGTAGTGACCCATATTCTCAAATTAGAAGATTCACGGTCCAAAGAGCATAGAAGCCAGCACAGGAAAATAAATAACGACACATAAGCAAATTCCAACCCCCCCAATATGCCCATAAATAAAAAATAAAAAAATAATAACAAGAAGAAAAATAGCTATTTCCATATATCCGTGATTCATTCCATATTTTCATATATCCACTCCAAAAGTTTAACCCCTTTTGCATCCAAATTATTAATTAGGGCTACCATTGAAGTAACATATTCATCAAATATGACCCAGTTTCCATGCATTACTTTCAAACTAAACTAAGTTTCATCTCAAATAAGATTCCTGTTCTTTGATTATCACTTCATTTGCAAATAAACTTTTTAAATTGAGTAGTAGTGTTGTTTTGAAGAAACGGGTTTGGAAAGAATACGAAAATGGATGAAGAGAACAAGAGGAGGAAGAGAGAAGAAGAGGATCTTATAGCTTATCAAGAACGATTTGGTGATGATTTTATTTCTGTTGAAGATTTTCATTTGATGGCTTCAAGTGTGAATTTAATGGTAGAATGTTAATAGAGGTTGAGCCTTGCAAAACGTAAGAAACATGAAGGATTACCGATGAATAGGAGATCTCTAATGTAGTAGAAAATGAATAGAAGATAAGAGAAGAAGAAGAAGAAGAAGAAGAGATGAGAGGAAGAAGACAAAGTCATATTGGTCATTTCAGCTTAGCGATAGAATTTTACAGTTTTATTTGCATAATCCCCACCCCCCTTAAAATTACCTAATTTTATATATCACCCTCTTGTAACAGCTATTTACGGAATATTCCATTTACCATGGTTAATTTAACTAATGTGGTGCTGTAAACAACTTATAACTATTCAGGGGGATATATGGAACTATGAAATGAAGGGGCAGATACAAGGAACTAGCTGAGTTTTTCAAGAGAGAAGGGTTTTGTTGGGGGGGGGGGGGGATACAGGAAAACCCCAAAGAAAAATAGTATATCCACACCAGGGTATAAAATATTTCCAGATGCCATCAAGAATATAATAAATTCATGCTAGAAGTTATATAATAAATCCATGCCAAAAAAACCAATAAACTCATGATAAGAAGATGAACAGTGTGTTGCTTACATGAAGAATGCCCACTAGGAAAACTCTTGTGCCCTTCCTTAATATCACCCTTTTCCCCATGACATATGACATTTGTTGTAACATTATCATAAACCTGGATATTAAATGTTCACCAAGATTGAAACGATTAGGAAAAATTGAATCTAATGCGAATTAACTGCATTAAAAAAGGTAAAGGGCTCAAGCATAGATGCGAGAGTGCTTACTCCTACTCCATCAGGGAAACAGCGCCAAAAGAAATCTGGTCGTGGTCGACCAACAGCATCCTTAATTGCATCCGTTAAAACCGCAGTTATAAGGACAGAAAACAAAAGGCCTGCATTAATAAGACACAAATTCAATACATCCACATGTATTACAAAAACTACACTTATGTCAAAATTTGATATATGAAAAATAAACATACCCAGTATAGCATGATGCAAATCATAAACATTCTTCTTCTTAAAGTAAATGCCAGTAAAGATTACAAATGGTAGTAAAATTCCAATAATCTGTATGAACAGAGTGCAACTGTTAGGTAAAGCATGTGATCAATCATTTTCAACTATGGCGTTCTTTCAAGTTAAGATAAGATTTATGAACTGCAAGAACATACCGGAACAGCCCAAAATGGTACCGTGTTGCCTTTGAATGGGTATCTCAGATCTGTCATCATGTCTTTGCCGACAAAACGGTAGAACGGATCTATAACATTCAACACTATGTCTATTACCACAAGAAGCAGCAGTATAATCCAGTCATGCATATGGAACCTTAACACTTTTGTTCCATGGGATCTAACTGTATGAGTACCCAACATAATATCTGCCATTATTTCCTGGTGGAAGAGAGATTGAGAAATAAAAGATGAGGTAAAATAGCAAAAACATATAATTAATCGTAAAACAGCTACTGCTACTAAGGGTTTACCCATAAATTTAAAACAGATTATGAATACTGGCTCCATTAAAGAGAGTAGATAGGAAAATCTGTTCCAATCAGTAATTAGATATAAGGTAATAATGTGATTCAATGATATTAGTCATCATGGTGTGTATTTTGTAAATAAACTCGTCTACCGGTCGTGTAAAGCAACTAGCTGAAGTAAGAATAACTTAAGGAAAAACTACTACTTACCCTGTATGCGTATGGAGTAAAGAAAACTGTAGTTTATTTTTTAAGTGGAGGTAGAGGGCATGCAAACTCTAATTTGCAAGGTCCTACCGCCACAAACTTAACTTTGATGGGTGTTTGGATTTGGGGTTTTCTAAATTCCGAGATGTTGTTTTGGAGTTTTCTAAATACCGAAATGGGTGTTTTCTTCGTAAATTTTGGAGTTTAGAAAATATAATGGATAATTTCTAACGTAAAAAAACGAAATATGCTTCAGAATTTAAAAAATAACCAGGGATATGCTGAAAGCAACTGCAGAAAAAGTTACAAGATAAAAAAGGGTACAGCTCACATTGATGACAAGAAAATACCAATGAGAGCGATCAATCTCACTACTTAGAGCCGTTTCATCATCAAATTAAGATTCATGCATACATCGATCACTAGATGAACGAAGGATTATCAACATGTATAGACTAGAGGTGCTTTGACCATATAATACCCATGAAACTAGCAACAATGTATATGGGTCAATATGTTAAAAATTAGAAAACAACTTGAAATTGAGGTAGTTTCAACTGAGAATAAAATGAGGGCAACCAAAAGAGGACCAGGATTTCAAAATTCTCCTTTTAAAAAGGTGGGGGGGTAGGGGGGGGGGAATCAATATCAAATCCCTAATAAATTGCAATTACAACCAAAAGAGGTTAGGGTTTTTAGTCTCTCACCAATTCGCCCTCTTCAGCTCCGGCGATGTAAATCTCCTCCTCTGAATCACAAAACAAAACCAAAGAAAGAAAGAAACTAATTTAGATCACAAACATGAAAAAAATTCAACAAATATATACGAAAAGAATTAAGAATAACATACGGATGCGCAGCTTCTAGGCAGAAGAAGAAGAGAAAAGGTCGTGATCAAAGATCAGCTTTGCTTATTTCTTCGAATTTGGAATTTTTCTTCTTTTTGACCCACCACTGCTTTTTATTAAGTCTTTGATTTGGGGGCTTTGAGCTCTCCGCTTTCCTCTCGATTTGGAAAAAAATAAAATAAAAAAGGAAGGAGAGAGGAGTGGTGGTTGGATTCAAGAATGATGAGCGAGCGAAGAGCGCGTGATTACAAGGGCTGTTTGGTTGCAGGATTTTGAAATGTGGAGTCTAAAATATTACCCTTTCCAAATTTCTGGATTTGATAATTTGTGCTTTGGATGGGATTGAATTCAATTTCTGGATTTGATAATTTGTGCTTTGGATGGGATTCAATTCTTAATATTGGATTTGTAGATCGTTATAATTCTTGTTTGGTTGGTGAAAGTAAAGTAAAATTTGAATTTGAGAATTTTAGAAACACAGAGAGAGGAGTTAAAAGTATAGTGGTCCCCATGTAATAATGTTAATCCTATCTCAAAATTGATCTACTCAACCATCTCAACTTTACATTATATTTGCTAATATTATTTTATTTATTAATTCAATGCAATAATTTTCAATTTTTTTTAAAAACTACTGAAATTCCTGTCGGGCCGGGCTCGGGCTTACGACAGTCGGGCAGGCCCGACCCTAGGCCAGGTCAACTCGGGCTTGGCCCGGCCTGAAGTTCGGCCAAGCCTGATGAGCTTAGGGCCGGGCCGGCCTGATTGCCACCTTGATATTCTGCATACCAGATGCTGTGCATATGCGAGCAAGAGAGAGAAAGAAATGGAGTTATTTGGACACCGGACTGTTTGATGAGGCATGAGGTTCTATCTCTTTTTCTCTCATGATCGAACATGCATGCATACACACATAAGTTGTGTTTTTCTTTCTAGCGTATTTAGTCGTTTTGTTTGCTTGTTTTCGATAAAATTGCGAATATTTGATCGATGTTTCCACAGGATGATAGCAGCAAAACTGGTATTTTTAAGGCCTAAGGGTTTTTTTTCCCTTTCTTTTTTCCCTTTTTGTGTGTGATAACTAAGTATAATTATTTTGTTGATGTGGCTATAATGATGATTTAGAAACAATTTAAAACATTTGAGATGAGATCAACAATGATTTTCTTCAACCATATTTTACACCCCTGAGTGTTAAAAATTAAAGCTACATAATACGATGGCATGTATGAGAAATTATTTGGTATGCTGCCCATATATGTCTGGTTATGAGTGATAGAGAAAGAGAGAGAAATAAGAATACGGACCCCACCAAACAATTTGAAAGATTCCCTAAATTCTCTATATCCTTCTCATCTCTCCTCTCCGGATGTATTTCACTCGGCATACTGAGTAATTTCTTAAGATGTACGCTTAACGATTAAAACAAGAGGCTTGAGTATAAGTGCACGATGGAGACAAGAACTCAAGAAACAGCCTGCATAGAAGCCTCTAAGTACAAACAAATTTTTCATTAAAAATAAAATAATATATAATATACATTACTTTAAAGTTTGATATTCCTTGATAATTTAAGCAATGTTTGCATTGCTAAATGGAGAGAGAGGATGGAGCCGGCATGAGATACGTCTCACACCAGTTATATCTAAAACGAGCAACACACCAACAACTCTCCTTCCATCCATTTTAATATTTATATTTCTTCGTTTGTACACCACAACTTCAGGCTTTGGTTAGGTTAGCAACAAATCCTTCATAACTCGGTTTCATTTTATTTAAAAGCCGACTGCTTCACCAAACTTCACCAAGGCACAAAATCTCAGCATCGGAAGGCCATTTATGGAATCGGAATTGACAATCATGCTATCGGCCATCTCGGATCAAAATAACAGATCTCATACCGTTCGAGATAAAAGAATTTTTAAGCATAAAAAATTTGTTAAAATAAATAATTACAGAAAGTAAAAGCAATGGTGGCCATATTGTCAAAACATTATTTGATAAATCCACACCAAAACTTATGTATGGACAAAATTTGTTGAAATTGATTGTAAATTCGGAGTTTGAAATCAAGATCCCCAAAACCCATTAGTTAAGCACTTGAGGCTTAAGTTGGTTCAATTCTAATGACTAATCGGCGAGGCATGCTTGAATATATATTGATTAGGATTTAGATTAATTTGAAATTAATCTAAATCTCTAAGAATTCTCTCTCTCTCTCTCTCTCTCTCTCTCTCTCTATATATATATATCAATGCCAAAAAAAAATAAAGTCTAGGGCCAAGGTTTAAATCAAGAGAGCCTTTATTAAAAAGGGGCGGCTGCTGCTTCAATATAGAATCCACGGATGGCCTTGGGTTGAAGAAGTCTGCAGCTAATTTTTTTGTTAGGCCGAGAGAGAGATAGAGAGGGTTAGAGAGAGATTGAGGGGTATTTGGATGAGATCGGAGAGCAGTAAATTCTCTTGTAATTTTTCGTTGAATGGTGAAAGCAATTCGTCATCGGTTTGCAGGATTAGGTGCAAGTGCGCACCGAACCAATGTAATATCTTGTGTTCTTTCCTTGGTGTATTTTTCCTTTATTATTTATTGCTTTTGCGTAGTTGTTGCGCTGTAGTCTTTTTCATTAGTTCCGATTCACACGTATCGATCACCCGCTGCGTACTTTGGTGCTATTTTTCACAATAAGCGGTAGCAAAGCTTTTATTACGGTGATTCGGATTATTGGGAAAATGACTTCTACACATTATAAGATCGATAAGTTTGATGAAAGGGACAACTTCAGTTTATAGAAATTGAAGATGACGGTGGGTCTAAATCAACAAGGAGTTCATAAGATAGTTTTCGAAAAAGAGAAGATTCCTTCGATTACCACAAATATTCAAAAATGAGTTACAGAGGATAAGACTTTCAGTTCGATATAGCTGAGCTTGGCTGATGAGGTTCTATGCTAGTTTTCGCAAGAAACAACGGCAACAGGTTTATGGAGCAGGCTAGAATCCTTGTAGATGAAGAAATCTTTAATAAATCGTCTCTATCTCAAATAGCGTCTATACAAATTGAAAATAAAAGAAAGTAAATTAGTCAAAAACCATCTGGACGAACTCAATCAAATCATTATGGACTTGTTCAATATAAAGATGAAGATTGAAGACGATGATCAAGCTATAATTCTGTTTTGCTTTTCGGCTTCTGAATATAGCCAGTTCGTGAAATCGATGGTGTACGGCAGAGATAAAATTTCTTTAGAAGATGTTAAAACGGGCCCACACAGCGAGGTGTTGAGGAAGAAGGTATCGGATGATAAGGATGGTCGAGACGATGCGCTGGTTTCTAGAGGCCGTTTTGAGAAGCGGTTACATGGTTTTTTCATGAATAGAGCGAGGTCTGTAAATCCCCAGTTCTGAATATAATTTTCCGTATTTTTTCAGATTTTATTTCGAATTTATTTCATTTTATACATATTTTATTATTTTATATTTTTTTTTAAATCCTAAAACTAAACTCCTAAACCTATTCCTATTTCTACCCGACCCGACCCATGCCGACCCGACCCGACCCGCTTCCCCTCATCTTCCTCTCTCGCCTTCGTTTTCCCGCCTTTCTCCCTCGCGTCACTTCCAACGCCCCCGCGTCTCACGTGCCCGCGACGACCGCACCCACGCCCGCTCGCCTCCGCGTTCCTCACGCCAGCTTCCACTCGACCCGCTCACCCCCAACGGCTCTAAGTCCCCAACGGCGCCCCCACGACTCCCCTTCCTCGTGCTCACCCCGTGAGAACGACTCCACGTCGACGTGGCCTCGTCGCCAACGAATCCGGGATCCCCGCACCTGCCTCCCCTCTTCTCTCCAACGTCTCTTTCCCACTCTCCATCTCTTTGCATCTCTCCCGTTCTCTTCCCTCATCTCCCTCGCTCTGCTTCGCGCTCTCTCTCTCTCGTTCTCCTCCAAGCCAAAACCCCCACTTCACATCACCGAACTCCTCCCAAGCTCCGACCACCGCCGCCGAACTCCCCAGCGTCGCCATCACCTCTCCCTCATTCTCCTTCGAACCAAACCACCTTGCCACCATCATCACCGCAGCCACTACCAGCTCGATCCCCTCCTCTTCTCTCCTCTGCTCACCGCCTCCGGCCGCGAGCTCCCTAACACACCACAACGCTTCTCTCCATCGACCCCATCTATAACCCCAGCATTCCTTCTCCTCATCCCAACACCTCAATCGCCAACACCCTCGCCTCATCTTTATCATCACCAAACCGAGCACCCACCACCATCAACACCAACCTCTGCATCTCGCCGGCGAACCCAACTCCCTCGTCCCTGCGCCTCACCTGAGCTCTGACCCCGTTGCCTCCGCGCTTCAGCCGACCTCGCCAGAGCCAAAGCCCATTGCACTGATCCCCTGCAGCCCCCGAGCTCCCCGACTCACCAGCTCCAATCCCCAGAGCCGCCTGAGCTCACCGCCGGTAGCCCCTCTGCACCCGAGCACTTCGACGGAGTCGCTGGAAACCCCCTGCCGTGGCCGCCTCCACGCCAATGCTGAGCCCGAGTACTCCTATCTAGCCAAGTCGAGCGCGCATCGTGCAGTGATCGTGCCCGTGTCGTGCCATTTCCGTTGCCGTCATTGCCATACCACCGACTTCGTCACAGGCAAGTGAACCCCCTTCACTTGTTCAATTCATGCTACGTACTGATATAGTTAGTAAATGTAGTTTAACGGTTTAAATGGGTACAATGTATGATGTGTGTATGTACAAGTAGATAGCATCCCTGTGTAGGGTGTTTTTCGTCACCCCATTGAGATGGGAATACGCGCGCGCTTGTCAGGCGCATTACAGATTCCCCCTGTCTATGGTAGGCTGGGGTTTATTGATTGTGGGGATCCGAATCTCCGGCAGCCGCGGACTAAGCTGCCGTAAATTAGCCTTCGCCTTTTGGAGCGAGAGAACCTCCGATTAACGGGTTAAACTGGTCATGCGAACTCAACGTGCAGTGCTGTGTTTTGAAGGGGTTTTGGATATATCGGGCGCCCCGCAGAGTTTTCATGGGGGTCCCACTACCCGGATAGCGGGCTGAGGGTTAAGAAGGCTAGCAGCCCCCTTGCGGGGTGCAGGACAGCGCCCCGTTAGAAATTTTTTCTAACGGAGGACAGTGTCGTGGAGTATGTGTGTGTGTGTGTGTGTGTATGTATATATATATATATATATATATATATATATATATATATATATATATATATATATAAAGGGAAAGGGCATCCAAAGGATGCGTGGGGGCCAGCGCCTCGCATGCATGTCACGCAGGCGCTGGGCGCGAGCGCTCTGGGCGCTGGGCGCACCACATGCTCGGCACGTGGGCGCAAGCGCTCTGGGCGCTGGGCGCACCACGTGCTCGGCACGTGGGCGCGAGCGCTCTGGGTGCTGGGCGTCAAACAAAAAGGGGACTTTGGTCTCTGCACTGGGAGCTGTGCTCCCGATTTGACCCTTGGAGTTGAACTCCTAAAAAGTTTAGAAATGATCAAAGGGGGCTGTTTTGTTTCTCCCATTTGGCCTTGGATTTTCCTAAGATGGGATTTTTGGAGATGGGTATCCTCTTTCCTCCTCTGTTGGCCGGATCTTGAAGAACAAGAATTGTGAGATTTTAAAAATCTCTTATTTTTGAGATCTGATGGGAGATCTAAGTTCCCCTTTGTGGGTTTTGTGGTGAAAAACTATTTAGTTTTTGAAAAGGAAGAGTAAAACTCTTGATTTAATTCAAAAGAAAGAAGAAGGTTTTAGAACCCTGAGGAAGGAGAAAGAAGCATAGGCCCTAGATTTTTTGAGAATGAAAAAGTGTATCTTTTATTCATCATCATGTTGCCTTTTATAGGCTTATATATTTGCATATAGCCCCTTGGGCTTTACAAAATGGTATTTTGCCCATCTCATGTCTTATGTGCCATTTCTTTTTGCACATAAGCCATGGGCTTTACAAAAATTTGGCTTTATGCCCATTCATGCATAAAAATTATTTATTACATGATTTCATCTTGGCATGGAGGGGGGCCGGCCGCTTCATGTTCGGACTCGACCTGGACATGGACCCGCTTGATCTGGGCTTGGACCCACTTGGCTTGGGGTTGACCTTGACTTTGACTTGGTCAACCGGGATGCAATTTTCGACCCCAACACCCCGTACACGTACCGAGTGCTCGATACGTTTACCCTATCAAAATCCCCAAGTTTTATTATTAGAAGTTCCGATTGATGTTAATGAGTGACGTATAATAAATCGGCATCAAATCGTTAAGGCATCGAATGCAAAATGAAATCCCTATTGGTTACATCAAATCTGAAAATCACCGTACCCAGCACGTTGTAAAATTAGTAGTTAATTAAAAATAAACCTAATTATGGTGTTCCAGGGCTCGTATCGAACCTAACAAGATAGCCTATAACCCTATGTAATTAGTTTTGGAATAATGCAATTCCATGACCCTGAAAAATGATGAGGAACGCAACTCTGGACTGCAGTCCGGGGTAGCATTCTACGGGGGAACCTGAGTTTCAAGCACCTGTACCTACCTGTATAAAACTAGAAATGCGAGGAGCCCCACATGGTAGCATAGAAAACTTAATTATCTAACCTCTAAAATTGTTCCCGGGCATTTTTACGGTCGTTTGATATTTAAATTGTATTTTGGAATGTCATTGTGTTCTGCAGTTTCTGCAGAAATATTCATTACATTGTCACATTAATCTGAACATAACCTCTGATGTAGAGGTGCGATTGATAATCCGTTTGGTGCGTTGGAAACTTAACTGACAGAAATAAATTTATTTCAACTAGGGAAATAGATGAATCTGAACACAATTACTGGTAAAATACGCGCGAAGTTGGGCTTCTAGTTCTGAAACTGGAATTCCAGAAATCGATCGCTTTCTTCAAATGATGATAACTCCCTAACCTGAACTCCGTTTGACCTAGATAAAATTTTACTGTTTAGATAATCCAGTGTAATTCATACGCCCTATATACTGTTTTGGTCGATTCTATGTGTATGATTTATCGTAAATTTTACCAATTACATGGCATTGGTCGTTCTAGAATAATGAATGCCTGTTCAGTGCATTTCTACATATTTTCATGCTTGAGTTATACCTGCTGCATAGTGATCATCTGCATTGTCGATATATTAATATTAGGGATTGGGTTGTGGCAAATACGACAATGATATTGATAAGTGGAAAAGTGATTGAAAGCGACAGTGATACGTATTTGTCCACAACCTATCCAATACATGAATGCATACCATAACCTGGGGAATGGGGAAATCAAGATGGAATTGAACTCGTATTTAGCGAGGTACAGTGATTTAGAGGACGATCATTCGCTACCAGTGATACATACACACACACACACACACACACACACACACACTTTAGGTCGTGGGCCTAGCGGCACGGCTAATAGGGTTATGTCCTGGGCACAGTGGACCGTAGTCTCGGGTATGCACGAGACCCTTGTTAAACACGAGCATCCTCTCCACCATTTGATTTCATTGACTTAGTGACCGTTAGGTAGTGATATATGCATTGCGTAGTTTACCGACATGATACTCATATTGCACTATTCATATTCAGTTGATGTTATTATACACATGTTCCGCAATTTATTGTACTCCTTATGTTTAATAATACTGCACACCCATTATACATATTTATTGCTATATGTGTCGCCCTGACGACCTGAGTGTGCATGCTCAGAGGACGAAGTGGATCCAGTCCAGGAGCATGACTTGTCCTTTGAGATTGCGGAGATCTAGACTGCATCACCAGCGCTACCTTCTTTGATTTCAGCATTTGTTTTATTGGTTAGTTGTTTATTCTGTGAAATAAATGTACCTCGAACTCTTTTAAATTGCAATATAATAAAGTTGTGAACTATAATTTTCCTTTACTCAAGCACTGTTTATTGACTACCATGTAATGCTAGAAGCCGAAGTGTGACTACGGCGGGATTATTCCCTAATCGTAGGAGCATGGCTGGCCTATTCATCTCTCGTATTTTGGGAAGCGGGGCGTGACATGATTTTGTTGGTATCAGAGCCAAAGGTTTTGGATGAAATTATAGTTCCGTGCAGGGACCTCTAGATTGAGTTACACCCTTAGCGTATGCCTTATTGCATTCTTCCTCACTTCTTAATCATCGTTGAATCATTTTGCAACCTTGCTTGAATCTGATTTCTTTTGATCTTTTCAGGAATATGGACTCCTCAGGCAACTCCTTAGGTGCCGGTCACCATGATCGTACCGAGAAAATCCTTAGCATACTGACGACTCTGGCCCAAGCTCAAGAGAGGAAGACTGATCTCCTGGCCGAGGGATTGAAGGTGGTACAGGAGACCGCAATTACCGCCCTGGAGAGATCTACGGCTGTTCCTGCCCCCGAGGGTGCGCTCGTACCGACTACACATGCTAGGGTTGGTACCGTTTCAGATTTCAGGAGGCTTCATCCAGAAGTGTTCACGGGATCAGCAAGTCCACTTGAGGCCGAGCAATGGCTCATCAACGTGGAGAACCTCCTGACTGCCGCTCGAATTCCTGACGACGACAGAGTGAACGTAGTGAAGATTCAACTAGAAGACGAGGCCCGCACGTGGTGGTCCGTAGAGGAGAGTCGATTAGAGAAACCTATTGGATGGGACACGTTCTCCGCGTGCTTCCTGGATCATTACTTTCCGGCTACTGCCAAGGCCGAGATGGAGGAAAAGTTTATTATGTTGAAGCAAAATGGACGCTCGGCGGATGTCTACGCCGCAGAGTTCAATCGGCTGAGTCGCTTCGCACCGTACATGGTAGCCACCGAGTCTGCCAGGGCAAGACGTTTCCAGCAAGGGCTCGATATTGAACTGCAACAACTCATCGCGTCTCTCGACCTACCAACCTTCGCCCAAGTTTTGAATGCAGCCCGAGTACAGGAAAGATTGGCAGAGAAGGCCAAGTGCCAACGATCAATGGACAGGAGACCCCACGTAGTTCCGGCACGGCCTACCATTCCACCCCGTAGAGCCATCCCAGTTCACAGGCCAGGTGTCACACAGATGAAGCGTACCTTTTCACCTCAGCAGCCGCAGCGGAAGGCCCTATTTTGCGATTATTGCTAGAGGCCAGGACACATGTAGAGAGATTGCCGCAGAGCTAAGGGGCAGTGACTGATTTTCGGATCCAGCGATCATAGGGTCGGCGGGTGTCCCCAGAGATCTGAGCTACAGGGAGGGTTCGGGCAACAACAACCGTCGTATGGCACTTCAGCTCAGAGGGGTCCACCTCGGGGGCCCCAGCAGCGGCCCTTCGATCAGAGGCAGACTGATACAGGTCGAAATCAGGGACGTGCTTTCACCTTATCCGCCGAGCAGGCAGAGGCTTCTAGAGATGTAGTTACAGGTGCCATCCTTGTTTATTCTGTACCAGCCAGAGTTCTTTCGATTCGGGTGCTTCGCATTGTTTATTTCCACGCGATTTGTCCACACACACTCTATACCTCATGAGCCATTGACCAAGGGTTGGGAGATACATACGGGTAACGGTATTATTGTGTCCGATCAAGAGTGTAGCTTATGTCCGGTGGTAGTTTGCGGCAGAGAATTCTATGTGAATTTCCTTTTGATTGGAACTGGCAGCTATGATGCGATTCTCGGGATGGATTGGATGAGCACCTTCCATGCGATTATTGATTGTCGAGCTAGGAAAGTGACATTCCGCATTCCCAATCACCCTGAATTTATTTTCGAAGGCGGGAGCGAGTCTTTGGATCCAGCCAAGTTTAGAGCCAAGCCAAAAGCGTTGACAGCTATGGAGATTGATGAGAGTTCAGCCCCAGAGATCGTTCGAGATTTTCTTGATGTGTTCCCTGAAGATTTACCAGGTCTACCACCTCCCCGTGTCTTGGGATTCTCTATTGACTTGATTCCAGGAACGGCGCCAGTTTCCAAAGCTCCTTATAGGATGGCGCCATTTGAGTTGGTAGAGTTGAAGAAACAAATTGGAGAACTCCTGGAGAAAGGATTTATTCGCCCAAGCGCTTCGCCGTGGGGCGCACCAGTCTTGTTGGTGAAGAAAAAGGATGGATCGCTACGGATGTGCATAGATTACCGGGAGCTGAATAGGGTTACGATAAAGAACAAATACCCCATTCCGCGTATCGACGATTTATTTGACCAATTGGGTGGGGCCAAGGTATTTTTGAAACTGGATCTTCATTCGGGCTATCACCAGATCAGAGTAACGGCCGAAGATGTATGCAAGACGGCTTTCAGGACACGATACGGGCATTATGAGTTTCTTGTGATGCCGTTCGGTGTTACCAATGCTCCAGCTATATTTATGGACCTGATGAATAGAGTATTTGCGAAGTACTTAGACACGTTTTTTGTTGTATTCATCGACGACATATTCGTCTATTCTAAGACCCAGGAGGAGCATGCCGAACACCTGCGGACAGTATTACGAATTCTTCGGGAAGAGAAGCTATATGCAAAATTGAGCAACTGTGAGTTCTGGCTCGACAAAGTGCAGTTCTTGGGATACGTTGTTTCGGGCGAAGGCATCTCAGTGGACCCAGCGAAGATAGAATCTGTTAGAGATTGGCCGACTCCGAAGTCCGTGGCCGAGATCAGAAGCTTCCTGGGATTGGCAGGATATTATCGGCGGTTCGTTCAGGACTTTGCACGAGTCGTCGAACCCTTGATGAAGCTGACACGGAAGGAAGTACCGTACGTGTGGACGGAGGAGTGTACTCGGGCTTTTGAGGTACTAAAGCAGAAATTGACCACGGTGCCTATTCTTACTGTGCCGGATAATTCAGGTGGTTTGGTGATACATACGATGCTTCGGGGAAAGGCTTAGGCTGTGTCCTGATGCAGCACGGTCGGGTAGTTGCTTATGCCTCACGCCAGCTGAAGAATCACGAGAGGAACTACCCAACGCATGACTTGGAGTTAGCCGCAGTGGTTTTCGCATTGAAGATCTAGAGACACTACTTGTTGGGCGAAAAGGTGGAAGTGTACATGGATCACAAGAGTCTGAAGTACGTGTTCACTCAGAGAGAACTGAATATGAGGCAACGCCGGTGGCTAGAATTAATGGCGGACTACGACTTAGATATACAGTATCATCCGGGGAAGGTAAATGTCGTACCAGACGCTCTCAGTCGGAAGCCGGCAGTCATGATGTTGACCATTCAGAAGAGCATCATTGAGGATTTTCAGAAGTTCGAACTAGAGGTTGTTACACCGAGTGCAATCAGGCAATTCTGGCAGTTACAGGTGCAGTCTTCTCTTATAGATCGCATTAAGGCTGCGCAGGCTGATGATCCTCGATTACAAAAGTTCAGAGAGCAGGTGGAAGCCGGGCTGAGGACGGACTTACTCATGCATCGGGATGGTTCTCTAAGATTCGGTAGCAGGCTCTGCGTTCCCAAGAAAGATGTTCGAGAAGAGGTATTAGCTGAGGCTCATAGTTCGGCTTATTCTGTGCATCCGGGAGGCACGAAAATGTATCGGGATCTAAGGCAATATTTTTGGTGGAACGGGATGAAGCGAGAGATTGCACGGTTCGTATCCAGGTGTTTGTGTTGGCTATAGTGCCCTCAAGGCAATTATCATAGTCGCGGACTTATGATTATGATGATTGAGTGAAGACCTATACCGATAAAACAGTCTTACTCAAGATGATAGTATGCTATCTGGTTTGTCTTTATCATCATATACATGTTGATAGAGCCCATAGGATTCTTGCTTGACTGCCAGCATTGTGATGGCGATCACATACGTGGGAGCTGGGGGTCTATAAGCACATCCTTAAATGTCCCTAGTCGTAGGAGTATCGAGACCGGGCATCGGTACTCCAGTATAGACTAGTGTATACTGATCGAGACCCCGACGAGGGGCGGTGGCCAGGTCTCATAAGCCATTGGTGTTAGTTTGTTCACCTAAGATAGTATACATGTGCTCATTGGATTATGAGTACACTGGACGGACTCGCCGGGAACCTGCTAGTTGGTATTATACCTATTGTCAGATAGCAGTTCCCAGGTGACATGTGTACAGGTTAGTCTGTCGACCTGAGATCGTCATTTATCTCGTGTGAGTTCCCACTGTGCTTTGATTACTACCCTACCACGGCTCAAAGGAGTCGTGCAAACATATTTTAGTTGGGTACAGTCCCGAGCCACATGGAGGCAGTGATCGGATCGTCGGGGATTCGTCTCTCCCAGTATTGGGGGTTGATGTCGCGTTGTGTACGGATGGCTATCACCATAAATCCGTGGCCACGGTGGACGAGAATTATCGATCCAGGATCGATAGTTTCTCAGGTGGTGATGGGTTTCATACCGACACTAAATATCGCGTTGTTGGGGGTCTGACTTTATCCACCCCCCTAAACTCGATATGCGATACTCTTAGACGAACAGACCGGACTGTGCGGATATTGTCACTGACAGGCTCAGTAGGGGTTCAGGATGAGTTTGCTCGTCGGCCTCCCTTTCGCTCAATACCTGGGCAGCCGTTACGTACAGCTAGTGCCGCTGACGTGCTTGTGGTTAAACTCACTGCCAGCGTATTGACGAGTCTTTAGAGTCCCACACAGAGGGTTTTCACGGTTCAGGCGATATGGTGTACATGTTGTATGTTGATACATACGGGTGTCCGATTAAATATGTGCACTTGCTGCGCAGATTTTAATCGGACGGTTGATAATACTAGCGGCTTAGGATTAAGCCGGATTATTAAATCGGATTTTGATTTAATAATTTATATATGTATTTGTATATACGTATTCTAGTATTATTGTTCACTATTCGTTTTTCTCTCTCGGCTATTCGTATTTTGGTACGAATACGCGTATATGTATTTCGGTACATGTACCGGGAAGTATTCCGTATTTTATACGGGATAGCTTCTAGAAGGTGCCACCTCATTAATGATTTTCTTTATTGAAAATTATTTGGGAAATGAGGTAGAAAGGAGGTATGGTTTTGAGGCATGGTGCAAAGTATGGTCTCATTTGTTTAATGCAAATTGTTGGAAAAAGAAAATGATTTTTGTTGATTGGAGAGAGAGAGAGAGGGGGCCGGCCATATTGGGGGATGCTCATTTCATTTGGTGGATAAATTTTTTACACACTAGCTCTCTCTCTCACTCTCTAATTCACACAAAGAAACTTAGCCATTTTCTTATGCTCATGCCAAAAGCTTCACCACCTTCATTCATCTTCCGTGGATGCTCTCTTGAGCTCAAGGGATGAGAGAAAATCATAGTGACACACTAGTACACCCCCACTCTCCATCGCTAGCGACTTTGGAGCGTCGGTTACCTCGTTTGTCGAGGTTGGAGCTTGCGCCGTTTCCCTCGGGTGGATCATCGGAGACGAAGGAAGACCGGCAATCAAATGACATCAAGGAATCGCTAGGAGCTTGGAATGAAGACCGAAGGACACGGATCAACTCAGTATAAAGATTCTAACTCTTAGTTAGCTTGCTAGTATAGGGTTTAAGGTCGATCCGGACTCGGGTCGCGGGTAGCGCCGGTTTAGAAAATTTTCGTTCCGTATTTTGGCCGTGTTTCGACGGCCGGGGCGCTGCCGGGACCCTTCATGGTATCAGAGCCACCCTTTAAACCCTTTACTAGTTTGTTTAAACTTGCTTAAAAGATCGATCGACGGAAATTACCGAAATCACGATTTCATTTATGCAGTTACTGTCGATTTTTAAATGTGGTCAAAAAATTATTTGAGGCATCTTAAAAATCCGTGCAGGCAATTTTAAGGATACTGGAAAAATTTGAGCCCCTGAAGCCTCTAAAGAGCCGCGGAACCGCCGCACTAACCCACCTTTGGTAGTGGATCCGCGGCCGTTTAGTGGCGACGGGCTTTCAAATTTTTACTGTAGCACAGAGACTTGGAATTGTGATTTTTTTCATATTCTGTTTTGGCCTAGGTTTCAGTGAAGTGTTGTTTTGCTTTTGGGGCCAATTTGGAACTTAGTCGATCGATATTTTAAGTGGGTGTTTAACAGTACATACATTATATTCTGCGACCGTGAATGTCGTTTGATCGGTAAACTCGTCTAATTGCTTTATGTCTTTTAGACGGGTTTGCGAACGTGACATTCACGTTGATGTTCTGTGATGTGCTGTGATGTTGGTTGGATCGTCGTGGTGGATAGCAATGGTGCAATGATAGTACAGTTTCTTTTCATTTGTACATTTGATATTGCGGGGCGAGCGTCCGACATGTGGACTGCCGTCACTGCCAGTTTGAATATTATTCTTTTGGGACACGACCGGGCAGAGGTCGATATCACCCTTGTATATTATTTTATTTTCTGTACTAGGTTTACCCCGCGGTGGGGTGCACGAATAGCCGGATTCTAGAGGGCAACTGGTCCGCATCACATAGCATTGGGACGGAGGGGACCTTACTCTAGAATTGGCGGGCTGTTCGCCGCACTCGTAGGGGGTATAGGTGACCCAAAAGGGGTGCTCAAGTTACCGGATTTCGTGAAGTGCTGGGTGGTCCATTCACGTTGCTGAAGGGGGCTGCCTCACTTCTGGTTTTGGCGGGTAACTTGCCGCGCTCGTAGGGGTCTAGGTTTCATTGCACAGGCTATCCACACGACAGGGAACGCCGGGTCTCACTTGCAGCTCAAGTGAAACTCGGGGCTCCAGATTATCCACCATTCTGTATTGCTTCTGTGATGTTTCTGTGATGTTGCTTTATATCATGCCTGGGACGAATGTTATATATATATATTTATATATACTAGTAGATGTTGTATATGTTTTGCACCCGTGCTAGCCCAGTCCCCGCTCTATCGTTAGTTAAGTAACCTAACGGGTGATGACGGGACCCAGTGGCGAAAGCGGATGGCATATACGTACATTTTATTTTCGTTCTTTTCTGGTGTGATTAATTGATGGGACTGCATAGATTCTTATCAATGCAAGGATAAAACAAACCTATATTTGATGTTGTTGGAACCAAGTTTTTAAAAACTGACATTACAGATGTTCTCTTTTGCTTTGCATCATGGTATTCATTTGGAATATCCTGCACCTCATTCGACGAGGCAAGGGCCGAGATCCCTTCATCGGGAGTGACCCCTTGGGTAAAAGTTTGCGTCAACGTAATAACTTCACTATAGTCGATTACTTTTGCTTTGCATCGTGGTATTCAGTTTGGGATATCCTGCACCCCATTCGACGGGGAAAGAGCCGAGATCCCTTCACCGGGAGTGACCTCTTTAGCAAAAGTTTTCGCCACTATAAAATTATAAAACCACTTGGATTCCTTCAAACGAGATCAAGTTCATCACGTTAAAGGTTTTTCGCCAAAAACCAGCCGTAGCCCTCCGTCATTTCAGACTAGTATTGCTTAGTATTCATGCTACGTTTGTCGTTGCTATTCGCCGAGACGTAGTGTGCGGTAGCTCTGTAATGCTTTTCTGTCGCATGGATATGTGGATTGGTTAGGACAGTCGTACGACTTTGTTGATTATTCGTCAAAGGTCATGCGGGTGGGTTTAATGCAATCAAGAAAATGATGGGTTGAACTTGACTAGGACCTTTTGATTTGTTGATTATTCGTCATGGTCACTTGGGTCCTAGGGGTAAAAATCATATCGGGAGTTTCAAACATACAGGAAACTTGCCAGGCTTGCACATACCTTCTGGAGTGTGGTGACTTGAGTGGCTTCCATCAAGTTATCATGCGATGATAGTTGGATCCCGATTCCCACTGATGAGTAGGATTACTCCTCGGGTGATTCCGACTAATTCTCCTTTTAGGTTTGGAGGAGAATTCGGGGAAACAGTGGGAGCCATCCAGATTAGATAAAATGATTAACCTTTCTGATCTAGGTTAGAGTGCACGCTGAGTGTTTCTTCTCTCTCTCTCTCTGGCTGCGACTATGACCCGACCTTTGACTAAAACTCATGAAACCAATTTGACCGAACCTTCTTTAAACACTTTGGCTTTTTGGAATGTCACGGTGTTGCATACATCATTGCCATTTCTATATCACCTTTTGCATTCTCCAGAACACCCCGTATTATTACGAACATCCACTTCCATTGGATAAATCCATCATATGGTTATATACGAACTCGAAGGATCTGATTCGAGGATGGATTCTGGTTCTGGAGAGATTGAATAGTATTATTCGGTTGTCTTTTCTCTTTACCTTCTCTCAGGTTGTGAGGGCTTCTAGGATTAGGAGAGGGTACACCTATTGAGCTTATTCGATAGTCTTCTTCCAGACCATAGGCAGATGCCGAACGGTAGGGAAGGAAGAAAACCAACAAGCTTAGTTGTAGTGTACAGAAGGTAATAAGTAAAGACATATAAAGGGATTAGAATAATGGCAAAGAAAATTACGATCACCATCATTCACGACAAAGACCGGGTATACCCCTGCCACTCCTACATCCACTTTGCTTTTCTCTAGAACACTCCGTATCACTACAGATATCCACTTCCATTGGATAAATCCATCGTATAGTTACATATGAACTCGAAGGAACTTTTTCGAGGATGGATTCTGGTTCAGGAGAAAAAGAATATCATTATTCAGATGTCTTTTCTCTTTACCTTCTCTCAGGTTGCGAGGGCTCCTAGGATTAGGAGAGTACACCTATTACGCTTATTGGATAGTCTTCTTCCAAACCTTAGGCTGGTGTCGAAGGGTAGGGAATGAAGAAAACCAATTAGCTTAAAGGAGGTGTACAGAAGGTAATAAGTAAAGACATAATAAAGGGATTGCAGAGAGGGCAGGTAAGTATATGGTTACTGTCATGATTCAGAATAATGGAAGAGGCGTTACTAGGAATACCAGTTAACCCTTTTGAAACATTTTCATGTTTCAGTTTCACTGTGCGATGTTAATTGAAAACTGTTTTCCCAATTGGAATCTAACTCCAGGGTATGTATTTACCAGATCAGTTTCTCACATCTGCAGTTTGTTACAGATGGTGAGTGGGAGCAAGATATTGGGAATTGGGTGATTAGATCCTCATTATATCGGAATTCGTTGTAATTGGTGATATTTGAGGAAATCATCTGGATTTTGCCGGATGGCAAATATTTGGTTTTGAATATCCGTTGTTATGCACCAATTTCAAACTGATATATCTGTACATTTATTTTATAAAGTGAGATATAACTTTTTGATATTGTGTCTATGGCATTTACCTATATCAGTTAGTGATTAGGTAAGGTGCATTCAACAGCGGTGTAATTCTTCTTAACCATACTACAGTTTTTCAACCTACGACGCCCAGAGTTTGAGTTATTGAACTCAGGGGACTTATACAAAGTATTGTATGTTGTCCAGTGTCCATTAGGACAAAAGGGGGTGGTGCTCGTACTATATTGTGTTTACTTATGACTTCTCCAGTTCTGGACAAGTATTTCGTTGAAATGCAAAGTCCAGATATTGAGAAATTATAGGTATAAGAATAAAGTAGAGAACCATTTATTGTAAGTATCAGGATTCTTCGAGGAAGTCGAAGATGTAGATACTTGTGTTTGGTATTCAGTTAATAGTAATGGTTTTGAGAACTTGTTTCTCTTTCGGGTTACTCATATAAGGATGCACTCCTAAATGAGTAATGCTGATTGTCCTCTTTCCATTTGGTTGATATGCACTGGAGACAGCTGCATGATTTTGAATCTGGTTCCAAATTAGATTAGTTCTTTTGTTTCTATATTAGATATATAGAATAAATTTATATCTTAACGATGTTAAGGTATAGGGAGTTGTCCGGCTGATGCTTAAAACCAGAATCCGGATAAACTCAAGGCACGTTTCAGTAATGGCTGTTTGTGGGTTATCCCGGGCTTTGACGAGGGTTAACTTTCTACCATCAGGAAGATCAATATTTATATTGTTCTTGACTCGCCACAGTTTTAATAAAATGGATTTTTTCAGAAAACACAAGTGGGAGTATGGTAGAACTGGAAGTTATTCCAGAACTACAAACGATTACTGGAAATTTAATAGAACCTAAGGATTCAATTGGATTTGATGTTCCATTAGCCACTCCGCAGATTTGGTGGGTAACCTCAGTCACCCGAGAGGTACTTCGGTCTTCTCAGAGACGGTGACAGGGAGGTTTTTGTTTACCCAGACTTGCCATTGCTGCTGTTCTAGACTATAAGACCCGGCAGGAGGATGAGTATAGCGTCGTTCTAAACTAGTTTTAGAAGTGCACGTATATATGACTCTGCCAGAGGGTTGTTGTAGTCAGTGGGAGCAACGGAAGCATAGTAGGCAAGTAGCTTATATCTATTTATAGATTAAAGCAGGTATAGCGGAAATAGATCATCTAATTTTGATGTGACGATCATAGGATTTGACCTCATCAGAATAGGAGATGGATCTAATAAGAAGGTAGTAGAAAGTGATGTCCAGGTATTGGGATGACATGCACTTGATAGGAAGAGATATTCCTATACTACGATCGGTTGTACTATGGTTGTCACAAAATTGTTTCTCCACACAGGATATAGATATAATATCAGGGTTTCTGGTTACTAAATCTATAGTTTTAGATCTAGATTTGGGAAGTATCCTAATCTGGGTACTTTGACATTTTTCTAAAAGAGATTTTAGAATGGACGACTCCTGGCATGGTGGAGTACCTGCAGGTGATGGAGTCACCCTCTCTAAAAGTGTCTTACAAACTAAAGGAGAGAGGGGTATGCATGATTAGTATATCACTTGCTTAGACAATTGAGTTAATCGTGAAATGTCAAGTACCACACCAGATATTGTTTTTGCACTAGATGCAATATGCAGATATATTAATCCAATCCTGGAGAAATATTGGGAAGCAGTTAATGAACATAAGTGAATGTTCTCAAGAAATGATTACGGCAGCCTCCTTCAGGAGACGGTTATCATTTCAGGCTTCTAAGATGACCTGGATGACAGAGTGACTGTCAGAGTTATAGTTTTCCCTCTTTTGAGGGACAGTTTGTTGGACAGGTGGTCCAAGCGGATACTGAGGAAAGGCATGGCGCAGGATACTGATTAAATTCAGTGGACGATATAGTCTAAGTAGTTTGCTGGATTTGGAGTTCATTTGTGAACTGGGTCCCATCAGACATCCAGACAAATTCTAAGACAAGTATTGCTCATTTCGGGAGATAGTTTTCTCCACGAAGTTGAGATTAAGAGAGATACAGAAAGAAATATTGGAGCGGATCCACTCACTGAGGCTATTTCTCGAACGCAATCATTTTCGCAAACGGGTTTTGCGAAACTGATTAGTAGAGAAGTTGGGTGTTCGGTATCACACGGGCTGTGAGTATGCGACATCGCAATAATTAGCCTTAAGTGCAAGTGGGAGATTGTTGGCTATAGTGCCCTCAAGGCAATTATCATAGTCGCGGACTTGTGATTATGATGATTGAGTGAAGACCTATACCGATAAAACAGTCTTACTCAAGATGATAGTATGCTATCTGGTTTGTCTTTATCATCATATACATGTTGATAGAGCCTATAGGATTCTTGCTTGACTGCCAGCATTGTGATGGTGATCATATACGTGGGAGCTGGGGGTCTATAAGCACATCCTTAAATGTCCCTAGTCGTAGGAGTATCGAGACCGGGCATCGGTACTCCAGTGTAGACTAGTGTATACTGATCGAGACCCCGATGAGGGGTGGTGGCTAGGTCTCACAAGCCATTGGTGTTAGTTTGTTCACCTAAGATAGTATACAGGTGCTCATTGGGTTATGAGTACACTGGACGGACTCGCCGGGAACCTGCTAGTTGGTATTATACCTATTGTCAGATAGCAGTTCCCAGGTGACATGTGTACAGGTTAGTCTGTCGACCTGAGATCGTCATTTGTCTCGTGTGAGTTCCCACTGTGCTTTGATTACTACCCTACCACGGCTCAAAGGAGTCGTGCAAACAGGTTTTAGTTGGGTACAGTCCCGAGCCACATGGAGGCAGTGATCGGATCATCGGGGATTCGTCTCTCCCGGTATTAGGGGTTGATGTCGCATTGTGTACGGATGGCCATCACCATAAATCCGTGGCCACGGTGGACGAGAATTATCGATCCAGGATCGATAGTTTCTCAAGTGGTGATGGGTTTCATACCGACACTAAATATCGCGTTGTTGGGGGTCTGACTTTATCCACCCCCCTAGACTCGATATGCGATACTCTTAGACGAACAGACCGGACTGTGCGGATATTGTCACTGACAGGCTCAGTAGGGGTTCAGGATGAGTTTGCTCGTCGGCCTCCCTTTCGCTCAATACCTGGGCAGCCGTTACGTACAGCTAGTGCCGCTGACGTGCTTGTGGTTAAACCCACTGCCAGCGTATTGACGAGTCTTTAGAGTCTCACACAGAGGGTTTTCACGGTTCAGGCGATATGGTGTACATGTTGTATGTTGATACATACGGGTGTCCGATTAAATATGTGCACTTGCTGCGCAGATTTTAATCGGACGGTTGATAATACTAGCGGCTTAGGATTAAACCGGATTATTAAATCGGATTTTGATTTAATAATTTATATATGTATTTGTATATATGTATTCTAGTATTACTGTTCACTATTTGTTTTTCTCTCTCGGCTATTCGTATTTTGGTACGAATACGCGTATATGTATTTCGGTACATGTACCGGAAAGTTTTCCGTATTTTATACGGGATAGCTTCTAGAAGGTGCCACCTCATTAATGATTTTCTTTATTGAAAATTATTTGGGAAATGAGGTGGAAAGGAGGTATGGTTTTGAGGCATGGTGCAAAGTATGGTCTCATTTGTTTAATGCAAATTGTTGGAAAAAGAAAATGATTTTTGTTGATTGGAGAGAGAGAGAGGGGGCCGGCCATATTGGGGGATGCTCATTTCATTTGGTGGATAAATTTTTTACACACTAGCTCTCTCTCTCTCACTCTCTAATTCACATAAAGAAACTTAGCCATTTTCTTATGCTCATGCCAAAAGCTTCACCACCTTCATTCATCTTCCATGGATGCTCTCTTGAGCTCAAGGGATGAGAGAAAATCATAGTGACACACTAGTACATCCCCACTCTCCATCGCTAGCGACTTTGGAGCGTCGGTTACCTCGTTTGTCGAGGTTGGAGCTTGCGCCGTTTCCCTCGGGTGGATCATCGGAGACGAAGGAAGACCGGCAATCAAACGACATCAAGGAATCGCTAGGAGCTTGGAATGAAGACCGAAGGACACGGATCAACTCGGTATAAAGATTCTAACTCTTAGTTAGCTTGCTAGTATAGGGTTTAAGGTCGATCCGGACTCGGGTCGCGGTAGCGCCGGTTTAGAAAATTTTCGTTCCGCATTTTGGCCGCGTTTTGACGGCCGAGGCGCTGCCGGGACCCTTCAGTTTGGTATGCCAACAAGTAAAAGCAGAGCACCAGAGGACGACTGGACTGTTGCAACCGCTTCCGATACTCGAGTGGAAGTGGGAGCACATCACTATGGATTTCGTGACTGCCTTACCACGGAGCCCATAGGGAAACAATGCGGTTTGGGTTATCGTCGACCGTCTTACGAAAGCTGCACACTTTATACCCTTCCATGTGGGACAGTCAACAGAGTCGCTTGCGGAGAAATATATGCAAGAGGTAGTGCGACTTCACGGGGTTCCAGTCAGTATAGTGTCGGATCGAGACACCATATTTGTTTCACACTTTTGGAAGAGCTTACATTAGAGTCTGGGTACACGTCTCAAGTTTAGCATGGCTTACCATCCACAGACGGACGGACAGTCCGAGTGTGCTATTCAGATGCTCGAGGACATGTTGAGGGATTGCATGCTAGACTTCCAGGGATCATAGGAGGATCACCTTCATCTGGTGGAGTTTTCTTATAACAACAGTTTCCAAGCTAGCATCCAGATGGCTCCATTCAAGGCACTTTACGGACGGAAATGTTGATCTCCTGTTTGTTAGGATGATGTGGGAGAACGGATATTACTGGGCCTCGAACTTATTGTTCAGACGGTAGACAAGGTTCAGATAATCAGACAGTGCATTAAGACGGCTCAGGACCGACAGAAGAGTTGGGCGGATGTCAGCAGGAGGGCGCTAGACTTCAAGGTCGGAGATCACGTGTTTCTGAAGATTTCTCCTACCCGCGGTGTTATCAGGTTTGGAGGTCGGGGGAAACTCAGTCCCCGATTCATCGGACCTTTTGAGGTGCTAGAGCGAGTGGGAGAAGTGGCCTATCGACTTGCCTTACCTCCATCGTTAGCTGGTGTGCACAGCACTTTTCATGTTTCTCAGTTGAGGCGCTATGTTCGGGATGACAACCATGTTCTGGACCATTTGGAGTTAACTTTGGGCACTGATCTGTCCTACGAGGAGCAGCCTACCACAATTCTCGATTGTTAGGATAAAGTGCTGAAGAACAGGGTCATTCCACTGGTTCGAGTTTCTTGGGGTGGTCGTTCTCCAGGGGAGTCTACCTGGGAATGCGAGGAGGACATCCCTGCACATTTTCCGCATTTATTTGTATAGTGTGTTGTCCTGTTGTTTTGTTTTAATTTCGAGGACGAAATTTTTGTAAGGAGGGTATGATGTAAATCCCCAGTTCCGAATATAATTTTCCGTATCTTTTCAGATTTTATTTCGAATTTATTTCATTTTATACATATTTTATTATTTTATATTTTTTTAAATCCTAAAACTAAACTCCCAAACCCATTCCTATTTCTACCCGACCCGACCCATGCCAACCCAACCTGAACCGCTTCCCCTCATCTTCCTCTCTCGTCTTTGTTTTCCCACCTTTCTCCCTCGCGTCACTTCCAACGCCCCCGCGATGACCACACCCACGCCCGCTCGCCTCCGCGTTCCTCACGCCAGTCTCCACTCGACCTGCTCACCCCTAACGGCTCCAAGTCCCCAACGACGCCCCCACGACTCCCCTTCCTCATGCTCACCCCGCGAGAACGACACCACGTCGACGTGGCCTCATCGCCAACGAATCCGGGATCCCCGCACCTGCCTCCCCTCTTCTCTCCAACGTCTCTTTCCCACTCTCCATCTCTTTGCATCTCTCTCGTTCTCTTCCCTTATCTCCTCCGCTTTGCTTCGCTCTCTCTCTCGTTCTCCTCCAAGCCAAAACCCCCACCTCACATCACCGAACTCCTCCTAAGCTCCGACCACCGCCGCCGAGATCCCCAGCGCCGCCATCACCTCTCCTTCATTCTCCTCCGAACCAAACCACCTTGCCACCATCATCACCGCAGCCACCACCAGCTCGATCCCCGCCTCTTCTCTCCTCTGCTCACCGCCTCCGGCCGCGAGCTCCCTAACACACCACAACTCTTCTCTCCATCGACCCCATCTATAACCCTGACATTCCCTCTCCTCATCCCAACACCTCAATCGCTAACACCCTCGCCTCATCTTTATCGTCACCAAACCGAGCACCCACCACCATCAACACCGACCCCTGCATCTCACCGGCGAACCCAACTCCCTCGTCCCTGCGCCTCACCTGAGCTCCGACCCCGTCGCCTCCGCGCCTCAGTCGACCTCGCCAGAGTCAGAGCCCACTGCACTGATCCCTTGCAGCCCCCGAGCTCCCCGACTCACCAGCTCCAATCCCCAGAGCCGCCTGAGCTCACCGCCGGTAGCCCCTCTGCACCCGAGCACTTTGACGGAGTTGCTGGAAACCCCCTGCCGTGGCCGCCTCCACGCCAATGCTGAGCCCGAGTACTCCGATCTAGCCAAGTCGAGCGAGCATCGTGCAGTGATCGTGCCCGTGTCGTGCCATTTCCGTTGCCGTCATTGCCATACCATCGACTTTGTCACAGGCAAGTGAACCCCCTTCACTTGTTCAATTCATGCTACGTACTGATGTAGTTAGTAAATATAGTTTAACGGTTTAAATGGGTACAATGTATGATGTGTGTATGTACAAGTAGATAGCATCCCCGTACACGTATCGAGTGCTCGATACATTTACCCTATCAAAATCCCCAAATTTTATTATTAGAAGTTCTGATTGATGTTAACGAGTGACGTATAAGAAATCGGCATCAAATCGTTAAGGCATCGAATGTAAAATGAAATCCCTATTGGTTACGTCAACTCTGAAAATCACCATACCCATCACGTTGTAAAATTGGTAGTTAATTAAAATTAAATCTAATTATGGTGTTCCAGGGCTCGTTTCGAACCTAACGAGATAGCCTATAACCCTATGTAATTAGTTTTGGAATAATACAATTCCATGACCCTGAAAAATGATGAGGAACGCAACTCTGGACTGCAGTCCGGGGTAGCATTCTATGGGGGAACCTGAGTTTTAATCACCTGTACCTATCTGTATAAAACTGGAAATGTGCGGAACCCCACATGGTCGCGTAGAAAACTTAATTAGATAACCTCTGAAATTGGTCCCGAGCATTTTTACGGTCGTTTGATATTTAAATTGTATTTTGGAATGTCATTGTGTTCTGCAGTTTCTACAGAAATATTCATTACATTGTCATATTAATCTGAACATAACTTCTGATGTAGAGGTGCGATTGATAATCCGTTTGGTGTGTTGGAAACTTAACTGACAGAACTAAATTTATTTCAACTAGGGAAATAGATGAATCTGAACAAAATTACTGGTAAAATGCCCGCGAAGTTGGGCTTTCAGTTCTGAAACTGGAATTCCAGAAATCGATCGCTGTCTTCAAATGATGATAACTTCCTAACCTGAACTCCGTTTGACCTGGAATAAATTTTACTGTTTAGATAATCCAGTGTACTTCATACTCCCTTTATACTGTTTTGGTCGATTATATGTGTATGATTTATCGTAAATTTTACCAATTACATGGCATTGGTCGTTCTAGAATAATGAATGCCTGTTCAGTGCATTTCTACATATTTTCATGCTTGAGTTATACATGTTGCATAGTGATCATCTGCATTGTCGATATATTAATGTTAGGGATTGGGTTGTGGCAAATACGACAGTGATATTGATAAGTGGAAAAGTGATTGAAAGCGACAGTGATATGTATTTGTCCACAACCTATCCAATACATGAATGCATACCATAACCTGGGGAATGGGGAAATAAAGATGGAATTGAACTCGTATTTAGCGAGGTACAGTGATTTAGAGGATGATCATTCTCTACCAGTGATATATATATATATATATATATATATATATATATATATAGCGGCACGGCTGACAGGGTTATGTCCCGGACACAGTGGACCATAGTCTCGGGCATGCACGAGACCCTTGTTAAACACGAGCATCCTCTCCACCATTTGATTTCATTGACTTAGTGACCGTTAGGTAGTGACATATGCATTGCGTAGTTCACCGACATGATACTCATATTGCACTATTCATATTCAGTTGATGTTATTATACACATGTTCCGCAATTTATTGTACTCCTCATGTTTAATAATACTGCACGCCCATTATACATTTTTATTGCTATATGTGTCGCCCTGACGACCTGAGTGTGCATACTCAGAGGACGAAGTGGATCCAGCCCAGGAGTAGGACTTATCCTTCGAGATTGCGGAGATCTAGACTGCATCACCAGCGCTACCTTCTTTGATTTCAGCATTTGTTTTATTGGTTAGTTGTTTATTCTGTGAAATAAATGTACCTCGAACTCTTTTAAATAGCAATGTAATAAAGTTGTGAACTATGATTTTTCCTTTACTCAAGCACTATTTATTGACTACCATGTAATGCTAGAAGCCGAAGTGTGACTACGGCGGGATTATTCCCTAATCGTAGGAGCATGACTGGCCTAGTCATCCCTCGTATCCCGTATTTTGGGAAGCGGGGCGTAACAAGGTCCAAATAAAGAAATCACACTAATGATAAATGCAATTATTGTAAGGTGAAAGGCCATTGGAAGAGAGACTGTGAAGGATACTAAGAAGGAGTTTTCTTGTACCGCGGCTGTCATAGATGATTCAGATGATGACATCAATTTTTCCGCATTATTAGTTTGTGCAGTTGACGACGTACATGATCTATGGATACTTGATTTGGGAAGCTCTTTCTACATGACTCCATATCGGAGTTGGTTTCGACGTTTCGTTCTCTTGATAGAAGTTCAGTCTTAATGGGGAATAATGCGGCATACAAGATCGAACGGATTGGTTCTGTTTGGATACGCATATTTGATGGGGTAGTGCAGACTTTGTTAGTGATATATGCCTTAGAGGCCATTATTGTATAGTACTGGTTGGTATATTATATTTTGGAACCTTGGAATATACACAGATATAATAACAGTCTTACTTAAAATGGTAGTATGCTACTTGGTTTGATTTCTCCTCAATATGTGTATATGTTTCTTTTAGTATATCGCTAATACATATTGGTAGAGCCCTTAGGATCTTTGCTTGACTACCAGCGTTGTGATGGCAGTCACAATAGTGAGGGCTGGGTAGTCTATAAACACATCCTTATACAGGTCCCTAGTCGTAGGATTATCGAGACGGGACATCGATACTCCAGAGTAGACTAGTGTATACGCTTCTCATTCCAGCAGGAGATGGTCTGTCCCATAGCCATTGGTATGTTGTACCGGAGATAGTATACAGGTGCTCATTAGGTTATAAGTTACACTGGACGGACTCGTTGAGAACTGCTAGTTGGTATTATACCTATCGTCAGGTAGCAGTTCCCGGGTGGCATGAGTACAGATTAGTCCGTTGATTTGACATTACTATTCGTCTCGAGTGTGTTCCCACTGTACTTATATTACTACCCTACCACGGCTTAAAGGAGTCGTACAAACAGGTAATAGTTGGATGCAGTCCTGAAGCACTGGGAGGCAGCAGTGATTAGATAGGATCCGTCTCTCCCAGTATTGGGGGTTGATATCGCGTTGTGTTCGGAAAGCCATTACACAAAGTCCTTGGCCAGGGAAAGCGAGATTTTACTGGTAGGTACTCCAGTAGTTTCTCAGGGTGTATTGGGCTCTACCCCGGCACGACTTATTGCGCTATTAAGGGTCTGACGGTTACCATTCCCCTAGGCCTGATATGCGAGTATCTTAGACGAACAGACCAGACTGTACAGAAATTGCCACAAATAGGCTCAATAGGAGTTCGAATGAGTTTGCTCATCGGACTTCTTATCAACAGATACCTGGGTAGCCATTACGCACAGCTAGTGCCGCTGACGGACTTGTGGTTAAACCCACTGTCAGCGTACTGTCGAGTCTTTAGAGTCCCACACAGAGGGTTTCCCTGTTTCGGGCGAAACGATGTAGAGGCCGTATGGTTTTATGGCAGGGTTCCGATCATATGCATGTATTGGCTACACGAATGTTGTTCGGACGGATAATACTAATGGGTTTTGGTTTAATCCGGATTCTAGTATTATATTATTAGATTATTATTATCTCATTGTATTCGTATTTTTCGGAATACGAATACGGATATGTATATACGGTGAGGGCATTCTTGTAATTTCACAAGAGATGCTTTTAGAAGGAGACACCTCATTATTTGGATTTATCTATTTATGGAAATAGATTAATGAGGTGGAAATTGGAGATATTTGTGGCATGGGATGAAGTATGACTCATTATATTTGTTTATTGGTTTGTGCTTACTATTGAAGCATGGTTGATATTTTCAATTGGAAAATAATCCATACTTCATGTGAGATGAGTATGAGCCATTCTACACACTAGCCAACACTTGATCATTTGCTCATTTGTTTTCTCTCTCCAATTTTTCTCTCCTTCTTCCTCAAGACCTAAAACCTTCACATGAGTTGTGAATCATTAGGGCATTTGAGATTAGATACTCCATTAGACACTCTACATTTTCTAAACTATCTAGCTTAGCAAACTAGGTACCTTAGTTGCCTCGGTTTAGAGATTGGAGCTTGAAGTATAGACTCTCGGGTGGATCATCTTCGACACGAGGAGGCCGAAGATCAAGCGCGATCCGGATCATCGAGGAGCTCAAGAAGAGGAGGAGGAGAAGAAGACCCAAAGGACTTATAAACAAGGAGGTATAAACCCTAACATAGTAGTTAGAACCTCATAATATATATAGTTAGTTAAGGTTTCTGTTAAGATCCTGGAGTTTAGTCGGTGTTGCATAGTATGGAAAAATCGTTTTTTGTAAATTCCACTTCCCCACAGGTGCGTGGGGTGTGCGACATCGACTTATAATGGTATCAGAGCCTACTAAACTTTAACTAGCTTGTTATCAAGTGATTAGAACTTCGATCGACGAAAAAATACCCGAAATTAAATTTCCGAGATATGCTTGCTGTCGATTTTTTAAAATTGTTCAAAAAATTATTTCAGTGACCTTAAAAATACATGCAGGCATTTCTAAGACTTAGAAAAAATATGAGCACCTAACTCATCAACTTTGGGCGCCAAATAGGTCATTTGGCGGCGGAACCGCCGCCGAGTTGTGGCCGAGTTGCTCCCCATTTTTTCTGTGGTTTTGGTTCTTAGAATTATGATTTTTGGTATATTTGGTTTTTACCCAGATTGTTTGTGTACTGGATTGTGCATGGGGTAAACACGGATAAGTATTATCGATCGAAATTCTAAGTTCTTGGCTAATCGATGTTTCTGTGTTTATATATGTGTTGCTAAATGTCTGCTAATCGCTATATGTCGATTAGTGGGGATTGCACATCTCTGTATTGTGATGGTTTGTGTATATGAAGTATTGGATCGTCGTGGATGAATAGCCGGGGGATGTGAGAAGAGTGTTTTCTTTTCTTTCGTTCATGTAAATTTGTAAATTGATGTAATATTATTTTTGCGGGATACATCCAGGTTGAGGTTGTAGCCTCCGTTGTATTATTTCATTTACATTTTCTTGCACCTAGTATAGACCCAAGGTGGGATGCACAAACTACCGGGTTCTTGAAATGCCGAGTGGCCTACTCATTTTATTGAGGGAGGTTACTTCACTTCGGAAATTTGGCGGGTAGTTTGCCGCACCCGTAGGGGTCTAGGGTGGGGTTTGGCTATTCATCACGACCGTGGAATTTGTCTTTCGTTCTAGGCTAAAACGAAACACAGAATTCCTAATATATCAAATATATTCATATGTGATCTGTGATGTGGAATGCCTATATTGCGTGAGACGGATGTCTATATATATATTATATATAATAAACGTTGCTTATATTTTGCACCCGTGCTAGTCCAGCCCCCGCCCTGCCGTTAGTTAAGTAACCTAACGGTGCATGACGGACCCCGTGGCGAATGCGGATGGTATAAGCGTACGTTCTATTTTCATTTCTTTTCAGCAATTATAGGGTTAAATGATGGGACTGCATTAATATTGATTAATGTAAGGAAAACAAACCAAAGTTTAAATCGTTGGAACAATTTCAAAACCACTCGGTTTTCTTGAAAAACAACTTTTAAATGCGGAGTCTAAACCACTCCTTTTTAAAAGCTATCATGGTTCCTTCGACTATATCAAGTTCATTACGTTCACGGTTTCGCCAAAACCATCCGTAGCCCTCCGTCATTTTAGATGGATATTCGGTAGTATTCAAGTTATGTATTTTGACATTCTCCAAGGCATAGTGATTGGCAGCTGTTGGGTATTCATCTATAGTATAGATAGATGCGTTGATTTGGGACAGTCGTACAGCTATTTTGGCCTTCGTCAAGGGTTGTACGGATGGGTTCAAATTAATCTGGATAATGACGGGTAGAACTTGACTTGCGTCTTATGATATGTTGGCCTTCGTCAAGGTCATAAGCGCCTGGGGCAAAAATCCACATCGGGAGTTTCAAAGGAAAATGAAACCTGCTAGATTTGTATACCATTTGGAGTGTGATGATTTTGGTAGGATTCCTTCAAAGTTGTCACACGATGATATTTGGATCCCGATCCTACTGTGAGTATCCGCAACTCTTCGGGAGATTTTTTCACTAAACAATCAATACTATAAACCAAGTAGGTGCCTAGAACGGTGTTAGCGGGGCTACGCCTCCAGAGAAAAGAGATTATGTAATTAAGGAATTTTGCGAAAGCGTTGGAAAACCTCACTCGAAGTACCAACACTAGCCTGGCCGAAAGGTTAAGCAAGAATTGTAGGGTGAGATTAATCCTGACTAATTCTTCTTTTATGCTTTGAAGGAGGATTCGAGAAACAGTGAGAGCCATCATCTTTAGATAAACCAATAACCAGTCTAAAGTTGCAAGAGCATCATGCTGAGTGTTTCTTCTCCATCTCCTAATTGCAGCGACCAAAATGACCGGGCTTAAGTTACTGCTAGATAAAAATAAATTGACTAGGCCAAATTATAAAGATTGGCTAAGGAATGTCCAGATGGCCATTACCTATGACAAGCTGGGCTACCTCCTTACTACCAAAGCCCCTGTCGTCCCAGATCCAGATTCCACCGTTGTAGATGTTGAAATCCGTAAGACATGGGAAATAGATTGTGCGAGAGCCAAGTGCCTCATGTTGGCCTCAATGGATAATGAGCACCAGAGGCGGCACGAAAAGATAGATTTAGCTTCCATCTTCCTCCATACCAAAGATTTATATGGAGAGCAATCTTGTATCGCAAGATATGAGACCTTGAAGAAATTATTTCAGGCGAGGTTGGCTGTCAGGTCATCTGTAGGGGACCACGTCTTTAAGATAATCAGCTATATTGAAGAGCTCGCGGACCTTGGAACCACGTTGGAGGAGTTATATACAGACTTGATTCTACAGTCCCTCCGCTCTACCTACGCCCAGTTTATCTTGAATTTCAATATTCAAGGGAATGAAGTTACACTTCCAGAACTCCTCAACATGTTGAGGAATGCTGAGGGCACCCTACAGAAATCCAAGGAGACACCCGCTCTGTTTATGGGGGAATCTTCCTCTTCTAGATCCAAGGCGAAAGCCAAAGGGAAGAAGAAGAAGGCCTCCAGTGTCAGTAAGGTAGAGGGAAAGGGCAGGGCAAAAGTTTCGAGGCTAACAGTAGGGAAGGAGGAATGAGTCTATTGTCACGGGAAAAGGGTATTGGAAGAAAGACTGCAGGGCTTGGAAAGTCAGAAACCAGGATTCGAAGCACATTGTGGTTTTGGCTTCAGGTATGTTTGTGATTGAAAACTGTCTGTCAATTAACTCTACTTCCTGGATACTAGATACCGGATCAGGATCTCATATCTGTAATTCATTGCAGGCTTTGAGAAACCCTAGAGTTATCAAGGCAGGTGATATGACTCTCAGGGTTGCTAACGGAATAAGCGTGGATGCTGTATCCGTAAGGGAATATCACCTAGGATTGACAAGTGGGCAGATTTTGATTTTGCGTAACTGTTTGTGTGTACCTAGATTGGCATGTAATATCATCTATGTATCTTTACTATCTAAAGAAGGTTATGATTTTACATTTGTAAACGATGCCGTCCACATCCACCTTAATCATACTTTGATTGGGTCAGGTACACTAGATAACGGTATATACGTATTAAATCAAGCTCAGGTTTTCAATGTCCAGAACACACTTAAAAGAAAGGCTCCGGAATTAAATCAGGCTTTCTTATAGTATTGTAGACTGGGCCACATCAATGAAACACGGTTAACGAAGTTACATAAAGAGAGATATTTGGATCCATTTGAATATCAGTCTTATGCAACTTGTCAATCATGTCTCAAAGAAAAGATGACAAAGACTCCATTCACTGGACACGGAGTAAGAGCCAACGAGCTCTTGGGACTCATACACAGCGACGTGTGTGGTCTAATGTCTACACATGCAAGAAGTGGTTATTCTTATTTCATTACTTTTACGGATGATTTCTTAAGGTATGGACATGTATTATTGATGAAACATAAATCCGACGCCTTTGAGAAATTCTAGGAATACAAGAATGAAGTGGAAAAGCAAACAAGAAAAAGTATCAAGACAGTTAGATCTGATCGAGATGGTGAATACTTAAGTGCCGAGTTTCTGGATTACTTAAAAGAGAATGGAATTCTCTCTCAACTTACTCCTCCATACACACCTCAGCATAACGGTGTATCGGAAAGGCGGAACCGAATCTTATTGGATATGGTGCGTTCCATGATGAGTAACGCTGAGTTGCCGCAATCCTTCTGAGGTTATGCACTAGAATCAGCTGCATATCTTTTGAACAAGGTTTCTACTAAGTCGGTGCCTACCGCACCATATGAAATGTGGAGTGAGAAGAAACCCTATCTTAAGTATCAAAAGATATGGGGATGTCCAGCTTTTGTAAAAAAGCAGCATGCGGACAAGCTCGAGGCACGCTCAGTACTGTGTAAGTTTGTGGGATACGCAAAGAACTCTAGGGGGTATGTTTTCTATTACGCGGAGGAACAAAAGGTCTTTGTTTCTCGGCATGCACAATTTTTGGAAACTCGATTTCTTGAAAAAGAAATAAGTGGGAGCGCAATAGAACTGGAAGAAATTTTAGAACCACAAGCTATTACTAAAAGCATGGTGGAACCAGAAGTTTTGAAAGAACCGGACATCCCCCGCCACTCCACAGGACTAGTAGGCAGTCTTATCCTTCTGAGAGATACTATGGTTTTCTCATAAACGGGGATAGAGAGGATTGCATCATTGACGATGATGAGCTAACTAGTTTCCAGCAAGCCATTAGGAGCAGAGACTCGGTAAAATGGTTGGATACAATGCGGACCAAAATGGAGTCCATGTACACCAACAAAGTATGGACTTTGGATATTGCTCCAGAAGGGGTAAAACCCGCAGGCTGCAAATGGATCTTCGGAAAGAAGATTGCTGTAGATGGACAGGTTGAAACCTATAAGGCTAGACTTGTTACAAAAGGTTTTCGTCAAAGATCTGGTTTGGACTATGATGAAATCTTTTCTCCAGTGGCTATGCTCAAATCCATTCGGATCCTTCTTGCCATTGCTGCCTTCCACGATTATGAAATTTTGCAGATGGACGTAAAGACCGCTTTTCTGAATGCAAATTTGGAAGAGTGTGTTTATATGGATCGGTCGGAGGGTTTCATAGAGAGTGGGAGCAGCGGAAGAGTGTGCACGTTACTTAAATCCATTTATGAATTAAAGCAGGCATCGCGGAGTTGGAACATCTGTTTTGATGAGACGGTCAAGGAATTTGACTTTATCAAAAATCCAGATGAACCATGCATTTATAGTAAAATTGTAGCGAGAACTGTGGTATTCTTCGTCTTGTACGTGGATGACATTCTCCTGATAGGAAATGACATTCCTATACTACAATCAGTCAAAGGATTCTTGTCACAAAGGTTCTCCATGAAAGACCTGGGTGATGCCTCCTATATTCTGGAGATCGAGATTTATCGTGATAGATCTAAAATGATATTGGGAATTTCATAATCAAGGTACATCGACACCATATTGAAAATATTTAGTATGGAAGATTTAAAACGCGGCAATCTACCGACTTATCACGGAATCACCCTCTCCTAAGAGATGTCTGCCAAAACTGATTTGGAAAGGGATCGCATGGCTATTATACCCTACGCTTCTGCGGTAGGCTCTATAATGTATGCGATATTGTGTACCGGACTAGATATAGCTTATGCACTGAGCGTTGTAAGCAGGTATCAGTCAAATCCAGGAGAGAAGCATTGGACAGCAGTTAAGAACATTCTAAAGTACCTGAGAAGGACCAAGGAGATGTTCTTGGTGTACGGCAGTGAAGACCTTCAGATCGAGGCCTTCGCCGACTCCAGCTTCCAGAGTGACAAGGATGACTCCAGGTACATGTCGGGTTATGTCTTTACCTTCAATAGAGGGGTGGTCTGTTGGAAAAGCTCCAAGAAGGATACCGTTGCTGACTCGGCGATGGAAGCGAAGTATATCGCTGCATGTGACACCGCGAAGGAAGCAGTCTGGATGAAGAAGTTTGTTGGGGTCGAAAATTACATCCTGGTTGACCAAGTCAAAGTCAAAGTCAACCCCAAGTAAGCGGGCCCAAGCCCAGATCAAGTGGGCCCATGCCTGAGTCGAGCCCGAGTATGAAGAGGCCGGCCCCCCATGCCAAGAAGAAAATTATGTAATAAATAAGTTTGATGTAATTTTCATGCATGAATGTAAAATAAATAGGCAAAAAGCCAAATTTTTGTGAAGTTCATGGCTCATGTGTATATGGGATGGGCAAAATGTCATTTTGTAAAGCTCAGGCTATGTGTAAATTTGTAAGCCTATATAAGGCAATATGATGATGAAATGGAGACAAAAATTCATTCTCCCCAAAAATTAGGTTTTCTGTGCCTCCTTCTCTTTGCTCAACGTTCTAAACCTTTTTCTTTTTTTGAATTAAATCAAGAGTTCCACTTTTCCTCTTCCAAAAAGAAATAGTTTTTCACCATAAAACCCTTGAAGGGGAACGCGAATCTTCCATCAAATCTCCAAAAGGGGAGATTTTTAAAATCTCACCCTCTTTTCTCCAAGATCCAGCCAATAAAGAGGAGGAAGAAGAAGACTCACCTCTAAAAACCTCACTTTGGAGAAGATCCAGGGCCCAAGGAAGAAGAAAGAGGTCCCCTTTCATCAGCTCCAAAAATATCTTAGGAGTTTAACTCCTCAAAAAAAAAAAAAAATATATATATATATAAAATAATAAATCTTTCTTTTTGGGAGTACAACTCCCAGTGCAGGGGCCAAGCCCCTTTGTCCTCTTTGTCAGGAGTTCAACTCCAAAAGTCAATCGGGAGTACAACTCCCAGCGTAGGGGCTAAGCCCCTTTTCCTGCTGACGCCCAGCGCCCGCGTGACAGGCACGTGGGGCACTGGCGCTCACGTGTCCTTTGGATGCTATTTTCCTTTTTTTATATACATACACACTTCCCCCGTTAGAAAAAAAATTATAACGAGGCGCTGCCCCGCACCTCGCAAGGGGGCTGCTAGCCCCCTTGACCCCTAGCCCGCTATCCGGGTAGCGAAACCTCTGTAAACTCTGCGAGGCCCCTAATATATCTAAACCCCCTCAAGACACAACACATGTACACTGCACATTGAGTTCACATGACCAGTTTGACCCGTCAATCGGACATTCGCTCGCTCCAAATGTGAGGGGTAATTAACGGCAGTTTAGTCCACGACTGCCGGAGATTCGGATCCCCATAATCAATAAACCCCAGCCTACCTTAGGCAGGGGGAATCTATAGTATGTCTGACAAGCGATGCGTATTCCCATCTCAATGGGGTGACGAAAAACACCCTACAGATTCTGGCACTCTCGGTGGGACTAATCTCTCCTCCCACATTTCGGGTTAAACGTTCATGCGAACTCAATCAATATACATATCGATTTCCTGTACTGAGATCATGCTTCTTTGTGCAGGTTAACAGTTTCCTATTGCAATCTTCGGACGCAGCAAAAATGTCTCCAAGGACGAGCTCAGCTCTCGACACAGCTCCCATCTCCTACACGATGAAGATGGACGCCAGGACGGTCCTCCCAGCCAGTCTCGGGCGACAATGGGAGGATACGCCGCTACCATTTGGCTCTATTATGTTCGTGCCAGCTAACGCCATCCCAGCTCCTCAAGCTCCAGTAACAGATAGACCAGCCTCGAAAGGCAGTAGGCCAAATGTGGTGATCTTGAAGGTACCACTACCCAAACGCAAGTCGGTGTTTGAACGATTTTCCTCGGCCCCAGCCGGGGGCAAGGCCATCAACACCAATAAAGCAACAAGGGATCTCGGGCAAGCTCCAGTAGTGCCTCTGACAACTGCTCGATCGGGTATCTTCTCTTAGCTCTTCATCAATTGACTCACGGTGGCTTCCCAGAAAACTGATGCCCGCCAAACCCTCAAAATTGAGAAGCTAAGACAGAAAAGGCTCAGATACAGAGCCAACAAAAAGGCTAGGGCTCATGCTAGGCTGAACATCAAGAGGTTCGAAGAACATGGTTACCCCGCCAAAGATAAAGAGATGGCTAGATATGTGGTCCACACTGTCTACATGGTCGGACATGAAGAAACGAACCCTCCCATGCTTCACAGCCATGGTGATGATATGGTTGACGCTACCCAGCATCGGCTCGGTCTAAATGATGAAGAGCCCGCTCAGGCCGATAAGCCAAAGGAGCCCATGGTTCCTGCGGAATTGAGCCCAGGCAATAAGGATGACCCGGTTGTCATATTGTAACAACCCTAAACTTTCTGTAAATTTTTTTTCAAAAATACAGAAAGGGATACTTGAGCCTGAGTACAAGTTATGAATTTGTTTTGCTTTTGAACAACAAGAAAGAGTTTGTAGCTCATTGGTAAGACCTTGCACTGCTGAACCAAAGCACCAGAGTTCAAATCCCATCAGCCACATATTCTTTTTATTTAATTTTATTTTAACCTTTTTGAAGCCCAAGAGTTTGCATGTGTACTACACATAAACTGAAGAGTCACAAATAAAACAAACATATACACTGAAGAATACCAAACGACCCCGACCCAATACCCCAACACCAGCGACACCCATCGGCATTGGGCCGGCGACAAGGCCATAAAATCCGGAGAGGTCAGCCTAGACCGTCCCAAATGCCTTCAAATTTCACCCCCTGCAACGTTTGGCCTACCCCACTACTCCCTTATTGCTTGTTTACTCCGAATTAATCAAGAGAGTAATAAAATGCCCATTTAACCTCATTTTAATGCATATTTTTAATGCATTTTTATCACCCCTAAACCCTAATTTTCCCTATAAATACCACCCTCAATTCACACCTCCTCACTCGCAATTCCCTGCTAAAACTCTCAAGAAAATTCGAGGATCCTTTTGTGTGCAAGTGGAGTTACCAAAGGGCGAAGCTCCGATGAACTTCCTGCGACAACTCAAGGAGTTTCCGATGATGAAACGATGCATCGGCAACTCCCACCTCTTCCTTTTTCTTTCCTTTAGCCAATCATCCAGTAAGTCCCTACTTCTCCTTCTTTTCTCTATTCTAAAAACATTCAAAATTAAAACCCGAAGGAAGCGGAGTTAGTCCGACTTCCGATTCGATTTTCTTTAAAAACTACAATTTTTCTTATTCAAGATACCTTCATATCATCACATATTGTTCATTAAACATTAATAAACATTTTTAACAAGTTTCATCACAAAAGATTGTTATATGCATTTTTTATCGTAATTTTATATTAAAATACCACAAACTTTAGTTTCCGACATAAACTCTATAATACCTTTATACCTTTAGATAACTCACGAGGTAATGACCTACCTCCTCACAACACACATATCTAACATAGCACATTGAAATTTGGGAACATAGATTCGGAAAATACGACTTTACATATAACTACCTTCAACTTATAAAACCTTTTTCTATAAAGAAGTGTATTTAACAAATCTTCGCAATTGCGCCTCTACAACCCATTTTGGGGAACCCGTTCAGTATGGTGCGGATTATCGCACATCCTCAGGCATAGTAGAGTGAGTTGCAGACCTCCGCAGGGAGTATACGATCTCGAAAGATTTTAATACATTTTCCTTTATAAAAATGTGATTTCTATTGTAAATAAAACTTATATTTTTAATAAATGAATATATATATAATTAATATCAAAATATCTATTTTTAATATTTATAATATTCCACATTTCCAAAATTCAAGAAAAACATTCCATTTACAAGAAAATACCATACAATTCCAATATTTCAAATAAATACCTTATACTTTAAAAACTAGGTCATATTCACTAGAAAATTCACATTGAATAAAAGATACATCTATGAAAACTCTAAAGACGATAATTAAATACTTGAGGTATATTTTTGAAAGTATAACAAAACTATTTTACATAAAACCCCCTCAAGTTATACTAAATTACAATAAGGACCCTAGTAAACATAGGTTTAAGCGGGACCAGTCTCTTGAGCCTCAGGGAGCCGGAGATATGGGTGCTTGCCTATTTAAGGTAGACAACTTAACAAACGGTGTTATCAACACGGTAATTGTCTTTGAAAAAAACATAAATCCTGTCGTCCATGTGCAGCAGTTACCGATAGCACCAAAACATAATTCAGGACTCAAGTTCTTTTCTAATTGTCTGACTCAGACCGAGTCTCGATATAATAAATCTGACTTGAATACGATTCAAGTATAAACTACAATTCAATATGAATCCATATATTCAATATGTTCAATCTATTCAATCTATATTGACTGAACCGAACCATAGATATACATCCATCTACATGCTTCTCCAGTTACATCCATTTACTGATGTCATGGTTCCGGCAAGTTATCCATCTACATAAATTAAGACAATACAATACAAATAATACAATCAAGTCATCGCGGGGTTTATAAGGGATAAATTGGTACGGAAGGTGTTAGAAGTGGCACGAGACAGCAACCATAAAGACACCTAACCTGAATTCAATTACCGTTGTACCGTGGCTGAACGGTTCCTTGTACTCCATATACCGTAGTCTCTGGTCTAGTGAGACTCTTCTCGTATACACTGGCATTATTCTGTACCAAGCTATAAAAAACAGCTTTAACACTAAATACAACATTATAACAATATACTCTCTATTCTTTCTACTCCATTCTTGTCTATTTACGGGACTTACCGAGCGATTTGTTTGCCGACGACATTCTCTTTCTTTTTCTTTGGAATGTCGTCAGGTGATTCGGACTCACTGGAGATCGAGCCCACCAGCGAGGATTTGGACCAGCTAGCTTTCGACCCAGAGCTTTAGATTCCTTGTACACATTTACATTATGTATTTTCCATTTCTGTTATGCCACTGTTTAGGCATTGCTTTCCATTCCATGTATTTACTTTTCAGATGTATTGTAAAAAGAATGTTAATAAATAAAGTTGTTGTTTATTTACATCCTGTCTCTTATGCATTTTACTTATATTGCTTAGATACGCTTAGCGTGTTTACTTCAGAGTAAATACGTAGCGGCCTTGTCGCGTCCTCTGCCCGTATACTGGAAAGCGGGGCATGACAGGTTTTGTTGGTAGCCCATGCAGGTCAGAGCTATATGGAACCCTACCATGCAGTTCAGTTCTGCATGGACAACCTAAGCAATATAACATAAGAACCAACAACTGAAAACATTCCTTACAATACCTATTCCTTGAATCGTATCATTTCATATACTTTGAATCTGTCCTAACCCAATTTTTTCTTTCAAAGTTATGGATTCCCCAAACAACACCAGCACGAATGTCAACAACACTCCCCCACCACTACCACTCACACCTGCCGTCGTTGCTCCGATCAACGAGCAGACGGTTCTGCTTGAGGCAATCCAAAGCCTCCTGGAAGGACTGCAGCAGCAGACTGCTATATTATTGAACCGACCAGAAGCGGAAGCAACCGGTATAAAGCGCTCTGTCACCCAGATGGCAGGAGGTGCCTACCCTATACAACCTTCTAAACCCAAGAGACAGAAAGAAACAATTAACCAGCCAAGTCCAGATTTTTGCTTCTATTGCAAGAGGAATGACCATTTGGTGAAGGACTGTAGGCGCGAAAAAGGTCTGTGCTTAGTTTGTGGCGCATCCAATCATGGAATTGGAAACTGTCCTTATAGACGCAACTCAACTCACACACCCACCAACTACCCGCAGCGGCCATCTATCCAGGCTCCTGCATCTCATTTTGCACTCCCAGCTCCACCTCCTGCACAGCCTACTCGCCAATTCCATCAGGCACTGAGGAACATACCTCGAGGGCAGAGAAACATGCCCCAAGGACAGAGGAATGTGCCTTCAACTAGGAGGAATGAACTACGGCATCAGGCTTTCCTTTTAGCGGCCGAAGAAGCAGAGGCTGTAGACCAAGGTAACCCTGGTAATTCCTTTCAACATTTTCAAACCCTTGAATCATTCTGTTACTTTTCAGTATTCATTTTGTCATCACTATCACCAAATTGTTTTGAATCTGTTACATTTTCTTTTTACAAATTTCGAGGACGCAATTTTATAAGGATGGTAGAATGTAACAACCATAAACTTTCTGTACAATTTTTTCAAAAATACAGAAAGGGGTACTTGAGCCTGAGCACAAGTTATAAATTTGATTTGCTTTTGAACAGCAAGAAGGAGCTTGTAGCTCATTGGTAAGACCTTGCACTGCTGAACCAAAGCACCAGAGTTCAAATCCCATCGGCCACATATTCTTTTTATTTAATTTTCTTTTAACCTTTTTGAAGCCCAAGAGTTTGCACGTGTACTACACGTAAACAGAAGAGTCACAAATAAAATAAACATATACACTGAAAAATACCAAATGACCCCGACCCAATACCCCAACACCAACGACACCCGTCGGCATTGGGCCGGCGACAAGGCCATAAAATCCGGCGAGGTCAGCCTAGACCGTCCCAAATGCCTTCAAATTTCACCCCCTGCAACGTTTGGCCTACCCCACTACTCCCTTATTGCTTGTTTACTCTGAATTAATCAAGAGAGCAATAAAATGCCCATTTAACCTCATTTTAATGCATATTTTTAATGCATTTTTATCACCCCTAAACCCTAATTTTCCCTATAAATACCACCATCAATTCACACCTCCTCACTCACAATTCCCTGCCAAAACTCTCAGGAAAATTCGAGGATCCTTTTGTGTGCAAGTGGAGTTAGCAAATGGCGAAGCTCCGATAAACTTCCGGCGACAACTCAAGGAGTTTCCGACGACGAAACGACGCACCAGCAACTCCCACCTGTTCGCCGCCAAAAACCGGGAAGACAGACGTCTTGCCTGAATTTGGGGGCAGATGCTATTTGGTTTTATCCGTCCACCTCTCCGAAGATGCTAAGTTGATTTATGACACCGCGTATCAAACGTTTAGATGGATGCGGCCATTGTAGCAGACTTCGTCAGATTCTCCCTCATTGTGAGGGTTTTTTTTTTATTGTGGGGACGCTCTTCCCTGCAGGCGCAAGCCCTTGCAGTTAATTACGTTACCGCATCGCGGTAACCGCTTTCTCCTGCTCCAGAAGGTCACTTCGTGTCGTGTGTGTTTGTTTTATTTTTTGGGTGCCCGTGGATTGTATACAGAGACTAATTTATGTTGTCGCCCGTAGGGCGTGGATTAGTCCAAATCCGTATTTTCTTAGATTTGGGTTTGGGTTGGTTTAAGGATCGTTAATCTCATTTGAGACTAAGATCAACTTAAACGTTTGTTAAGGATACGTCGGTCTAATTTTAGACTAAGATCTACTTAACAGGGTTTTGCGATCATTTAGATCCAACAAAAGAGCATTTGGGCTCTATTGTTTTAGTTTAGGGACATTGCGGTCCATTGGGTTTAAGGACATCATAGTCCGTGGCAGTTTAGAGACATCATAGTCTGTAAAGTTTAAAGACATCATAGTCTATGAGTTTAAGGACCTCATAGTCCATAAAGTTTAAGGACATCATAGTCCATGAGTTTAAGGACCTCATAGTCCATAAAGTTTAGAGACATCATAGTTTATATGGTTTAAAGACGTCATAGTCTGTGGGGTTCTGGTTTAGCCAGTTTGGGGATGCGCTAAAAGTTATTGGTTATTGGGACCCTCCATCTCTCTGAAGACGTTGAAGGATTACAACGACATGTATCAGAGGTATGATGAGATGTACCTTTGAACCAATATCCCGATTTGGGGACATGGGATGAACATCAGTTTAGATGTCATCTGTTGGGAGCTTATTAGCTGTCTTTGAAACTCAGATCGATTTATGAGACTCTGAGCATGAGGGGCTCAGTTGATGGTCCTTGGAAAATTTGGTCTGAATCTGGCTAATGTTAGCCTTCCATAGTGTTCATATTTATTCAGCGCTCACGTGCTCCGATGTGAGGTGTTTGAAATAGTGTTAAACACTAAAATTCCGAGGCGCTCACGTGGGGTCACGTGAAGCGCTGGAAATAGTGTTAAACTTCAAGAATTTGAAGCGCTGCTTCTTTTGGTTTATTCTTTTGTTCTTTTTTGAGCGACAAGCACTGTTGGGTCACGTGAGATCACGTGAGGTGACCCAAAAGTGGGAACTGCCTCAGATTTATTCCCTTTTTTGCTTTGTAAGTGCCAAGCACTACTATGGGGTCACGTGTGATCATGTGAGCCAATCTTGATTATTCTCTTTTGTTCATCACAGGCACTCATGTGGGAGCACGTGATCGGCTGATATCATGTTGGGTGCCAATCCTTTTACATGCATGGAGATCCTGGGTTTCGAGACTTTCAAGCCTATTATTTTATGAGAGTTGAATTCTTAAGACTTAGTTTTTCTCTTAGGTTTGGGATCTGTATGAGAGAATCTCCCCGATGAGAATTAAATTCTCAACTTGTGAGGAGATCTGCTTCAACAGATCTTTTACCATAAGGGAGAACTAAGTTCTCATATGAAGGGTTAAACTCTCGTTTCATTAGAGGAATTAAATTCCTAGGAATTAATTTCCTACATACTTTTATGGGAGAATTAAATTCTCTGAACTTAGATCTCCCTCTAGGTTTTGGATCTGCATGGCAAAATCTTCCCGATGAGAATTAAATTCTCAACTTATGGGGGGATCTGCTTCTGCAGATCTTAACCAGAGAAAGAACTAAGTTCTTTTTAGAAGAGTTAAACTCTTATGGTGGTGAAAAAGAGATGAGATATTCTCTGTGTTTTTCTCCTTCTCTTACCTCGGATTTTTCTTTTTGTTTTAACTTGAAGTTTTTGAGGGGGTTCCTTCTCTCTCTTTCTGTCTTCTGAGAACTTGAAAACTTCTTCCTCCTTTTTCTCTGTATATCTCTGCTCTTATTTATAGGGGAAAGAAAAGAATCAATTTGTTTTAGAAAATCTCTCATTGAGAGATTTTGATTGATTTTCTAATCAACCAACATGATCTTTTAGATCACTTGGTGAATTTTATTCACGTTGGATTTTTAATCCGAGGACTTCTGTTTTACAGAAGATATTTTTTTTGTTGTTCTTAGCAAGTTTAGGAATATATTTCCTTGCAAAGAATTTTTCTGTAAATTGATGATTTTTGATCGCCATTGGATCTTTAATCCAATGGCGCTCTGTTTTACAGACCGTAATCTTTCTTGTTTAGAAAGATCCAAGAAAATACTTTCCAAATAAGGCTTTTGGTCCCTTCTAATTAGAATTTGCTTCTATTGGTTCAGAAGACATAGGAGTCTATCACCTGTAGCACGTGACCCCTCAAAGTTAAGCACATCAAAGAGCATCACGTGCTATCACGCGACTTTTTTCTGGCCAATTATTTGTTTTAAGAAGGCGCCTATATACTTTTATATATAGAAGGTCACGTGTCTGCACGTGAGGCTCAGTTTTAGCCTCAATTTCAGCCTTGCTTTATCCAGCGCAGTGCCTATCACGTGTGGGCACGTGATGCTCCGTTTGGGGACTTTTCCCTTTGCTTTTATATTTTTTATTCAGTTTCCGTGAGGGAACAAATGCCCCCACAGCGTTGTTCTCACGTGGCTTGCACGTGAGTGCAACGCCATCACTTTTACAGCCGTTGGATTGTCTAGGGGAACAGGGAGGTGAACCGCCCTTGTCACGTCTTATAAATGCAAGGGTTTTGTTCCATATGCAGCCACTGTTTCTTTCATCTTCTTCCTTCTTCGTTTTCTTTGATAATTTAATTCTTCTCCTCAGAGCTTAGTTCTCTGCCATTGAAATTCCAGAGTTAAAACTCTGTCTAAAAGAAACCCTTTTTGGTAAAGATCTTGCACATCAGAAAGAACTTTTCTTTTTGAACAAAACTTCTGGATTTTAAATCCATTATGAGAGCTTTGCTCCCTTCTGAAAACCCGTCTCTTAGAGATCCAAAGATGTGATCTTTGAGCAGTGAACCTTCATATCTCGGGCATTCCCCTCTGATTCTTTTTTTTGAGGCTTCATGGGATTTTACTTCTCATATGTTTTCATGAGTTTTTTTTGGAATTTAATTCCATCACATAAAAGGAATTTAATTCCTAAAGCGAAGAGCTTAGCTCTGAAAGATCAGGAGGACCCTTTGGGAATTTTATTCCCTGGTTTTCTTGAAAATCTTTTCATAGGGTTTTACCCTTATTCGCACAAATTTGAATTTGTTGGGTGTTTAACAGAACTTGTTTTCCCAAGAATTTGTTTGAATCCCAATGTATGTTTAATGAGGGTCTTCTTGATTCTCGTAATGACTACCCTGTCTCATCATTGGTGAGCCGCCATATTGATTTTGTGGGGTCCGTGTGTCTTGTAGGCAGTGGTCCTGTAAAACAGACATTTTGTCGTTTTCTTTTGTTATTATATATATATATGGGGGGGCTTCACTAATGGTTTTTCTTTTCCTTGTTTCAGGGCCAATGGCTTCTCTTCCTTAAATCCCTTTTACTCGCTCAGATGCTGCTTTTAGACAATCGCCGTCGGACGAAGAAGCAATGGCGATGATTCAGGCCCATGACAAAGACTGTACCAATTTGCTCTTATGGGGTATCTTGTATGGGCATATCATTCGGGGCCGCCGCAGCTTTCTTTGCGAAGTGCCAACAGAGCCTTTTCGCCCAGTCTTGCCGATGGAGCGTCCGCAGACTGCTTTTGCAGTGGAGGCGGTTGATTGGACTCCTACAGGCCGGCTTGAGCCGTCGACAGCTGGGATACCAAACCAGCCTTTGCTAGCCATAGACATCTTGGGGCGTTGCATTTGCCAAGGTGAATCCCAACCCTGGGGACAAGTCTATAAGATAGGGCTTACCCCTTGCCATCCCATGGGCTATCTTCCCTGGATTCGATATATTTTGTCTGCTCATCGTGCACGGTTGCAGAAGGTCGGGCTTTATCAGGCGGTGTACGCGTCCCTCTTTCATTATCAGTCCCCTCATGTTTGGTGGGTTAAAGCTTTTCTGAATCAATGGAATCTTCCCACCAACACTTTCTTGCTAGGGGACCGCGAGGTCTCGATTTCTCTGGAAGAATTCCGCGAGATTTCTGGATTGCCGATCAGGGGAGAGCACTATGAAGAGTTGCTGCCTCCCGATGAGTAGTGTTTGTGACGGTACCGGCTTCACTTGACGGCTTGACAACCGAAAACGCTGTTCGTCATAAGTACCCCAGTCTAATCAAGACTCTGGGTATTTTCGAGAAGCTGTTCGCGGAGTCAGAGGGACAGGGGTCACCTTTAAAATCTTCATCGCCTGCTTCCTCCGTGAAGATGTCTTATCAAAGGAGGCTCTGAAATTTACAAATATTAACGACCCCTTCGGGTTTGGGATAAATAAGCTACCGGCCAAAGAAGAAGATTTACCACAGTTTATAATCCCAATCTTGTCGGCCGTATCTTTTGATTCGATTGCGGCTCCCGGCATGGACGAGGAGACCTTCTTTGTTGGTTTTATCAGCCTTTGGCTTAGCTGGTTTGCCATTCCAACGCATCGTCGCTTCATGAGAGCTTCGGTCATTTATCCTGCTCATCGCATGGCTGAAGGGACACGACTGGCTGTGGGTATTGCGGGGTTATCGCACTTGTACCATAGGTTGAGCTCTGCGGCCAATACCTCGACCCCGGGTGTGGATGTGGTGAGTTTCTCCCTCCACTATTTTACGTCGTGGATTGAGATGCACGTATTAGGGGCATTCACAGCGCATCAGAGGCCAGATTTCTATGATGCTTACACCTTCCTGTGGCTCATGAGGTTGGTGGATGCTTCTACTCCTGATCCGACTCAGCTAGGGGCTCTTCGTGTGTTGCTTAACCCGTATGCTAACGAAGGCGGGATGGTATTCAACGACCGAGTCCTCTCTGCTCCTTCAGGACCTATTCAACAGCTGTTCGATTTATCGAAAGGGGGAGCACCGTCCTTAAAGCCTAAGGAAATTATGCACTTACATTTGATTAGGCCGGGTTATTTGGTGTTTCGTCGTAATGATACGGTTCTTTTCATGCGGTATAATCCGCACCGCTTTGCTCGGCAGTTGGGTTATAACCAGGGTGTTCCCTTCGAGGCATTTTTGGTGGAGCCCAGCTCGTCTCTGGGAGTTGTTCGTGACATCACCCATCACTTCATGCGGCTGAACACCGGCTCTCGTTTTGTGATCCCCAAGGCCGATTATATTCCAAGGTGTGTGGGGGCTTTTACGGGTTGGTACCGCCATCGAGTTGGTCCCATTATTGCCGAGGAGAGGCGAATACTCTTCGGATATAGAGCTCCCACCCCGACCCAGGCCATGGGCATTCCGCCGTGACCGTGGACAGTGGTTCGCCCTCCCTTGAAGGGTACTGGTGCCTTATTTATCCCTGAGGCGGGGGATGCGGACTCGATTCCTCCCACAGTTGGTATGCTGATGCGCACTAAAGCTCAGGCAAGAGCTTCTGATAAGGCGCCAGTAGTAGTTTCATCAGTTGCGGCGTTATCAATAGCAGTGTCATCATCGGTAGCACCGCCAAAAGAGGATACTGGAGGCGAGGTTAGGCAGCGCCGTATCAAAGTACCAAAGAGGAAGAAGCGATCTTCCTCTAGTGTAAGCTCCGGCTCGAAAATGAGGATGAAGACGGTTACCGGTCTGCTCGACCTCTTCCTCGAACCTGAAGTTGTTGCTCAAGACGAACCCATATCCATGCAAGAGCCGGATGATGGTCTTCTCTTTCCGGGTTCGTCTGTCGAGGAAGCCGCACAATTGGCTGAGGCTATAAGGCGCTCACAGGACGAAACTGAGAACGTGGGTGTCCCGAAGAAACCTTATCCTCCCGTCATATTCTATGAAGATCCCCAATCAATACGGAGAATATTTATAGGTCCCCTGCAACAGGAAGACGAGATAGCCTTCAAGCAGCCTATCTCAGTTGCTTCCGAAGATGAGCTGTCATTAAAGACCGGTGGCCACGAATCTACATTTGAACCTCGGCGAGCACACCTCCTCAGGAAGGAATGTCGGCTTGAAAAATCCATACTAGAGGCATCCTGGCATATCGGTATGCATGTTTTATGTATTTTTCCTTTGGCAAGTAATTTGTATCGCTTTTTATGTCTTCTTATCTTCGTAAAATTTTGAAGGGACTTCAGCAATGGCAGAGAGTCTGAGCTCAAGTCGCGTCCTGACTGTGGACTCTGTAAATATCCCCGATGAGACACCAATAGGTGCAGCAGAGGTCGTTACAGCTGCTATTCCTGCTGCGGAGCTTCCTTTGGTGGCCTCTGTTCCCCCGGTGTCCGTTCTCCCAGAAGAGGTACCCTTACCGGACGTAGATTTAATGGACCTTTCCGGTGACGGCTTGGAGATTGTGGAATGGGTAATTGAGACCGCCATCCCTTCATTGGAGCCTGAAGTGGCGGTCGTTGCCCCTCAACTGGAAGCTGTCACACCAGCAAATGTCTCCGGTAATGTTCCTGAGGGAATGGAGGAGGCTGCCGAAGTTGCTATCCCTCCGGTTCAAGGCGGGAAGAGTATCGAAGGTAGTCTTTTTTATTTTGCTTTAATGATCTCTCTATTATCTGAATATTTCTGTCTTTTCAGAATTGCGAGGATTGGCGGCGTCTATCGTGAATTTATCTCCCAGAAAGTCCTTTCAGCGTCTGCTCGAGATGGCCGCCCCACAGGCAATATCCCCGCAAAGCATCGTCCTCTCTTCTGGGCAAGGTTGGTGTTATTTGACCCCTTCATTGTATTATTATTATTTTGTATAACGATGCTAATATGTCTTCTGCAGTTCTGGAAGCTGATGATGAAGTTGAGATCCTCGACGGGCCTGGTGATCTGTCCAATCCTCCTTGCATGACTGTGGGTAAGTAAGATTTTGACGTTGCTTTATATATTCTTTGGGCGTAAATCTCATAGATTGTTCATGGATCTTGACAGCCTTGCCCGCTCTTATCCCGTTGAAGTCTCGCATCATTATGCCACTAGGCCCTTATGCCCTACGCGCATCTTAACGGATGGCGAAGAAAATCCTTCACTCCTTGTCGGCTCTCATCGAAGATCTTCGTGCTGGTAGCTCGATCACAGCCGAAGAATTTGCTGCCGAAGCCAACATTTCTCTGCCCTTTCTTGCTGCTTACCATGATGAAACATTGGTGCATGTCTGGGTCGAGTTTTGTCGTTGAGTGGAGGCTTGTTTACATGGTCTTGAGTGCAGACGCCTTCCCTCAGAGGTCGTGGCCGCAAAGACGAGCTTGCGAGGGCTGATTGAACGGTGGACCGCAAATTTACAATCATGTGAGAAGAGGCCTAACCGGAAATTCTCGGAAAGGGAACTGGCCTCGAGTGCTTTGGGGGAACTTCAAGCTGAGCTCACTATCAAAACCACTCATGCATATGAAATTTAGCGGGTGCTCCAAGAAGCTATCAGGGAGGTGGTGGCTGTTGATAAAGCCGTTATCTTTACCCGCGAGATAGTCGAAGCTCACAAAGTTGCTGAAAAGGAGCTTGAGATTTGGTTCGCCTCGTATCAGGCTCAACAGTCTCAGGCGGAGACCCGTCTTGTGGCGATAACCAAGCTTGAAGCCGAGGCCCAGCGGAAGAGCGATGAATTGAGGAGCTTATTGTGCCGTCCGCCGGCTTAAAGAATTTTTGTAAATTTTTTTTATCCACTCCTGAATGAGAGGGTATTTTGTATCCATTTTGATTCCTTTTACGACATGTATCTTGTGTTCATTTTGAATTCATGAATAAAAGACATAAATTTTTTTATCTCGTGCTTGCATGTAGCTCTGATGGATGTGGTATGTATATAGTTTATCTTGATCTTCTTGCAGGGCAGCGATGGCTTAGGTGACAAGGTTAGGATTTGCCACCTAAGACTTTTCAACTTTATGAGCCATGAGGGTCTCACAAAGATTTTTCTCCTTGCGAGTCAAGAGGATCTCGTAGGTGTAATTTCTACTTAGGGGTCGTGAGGACTCCTAAGTATATTTTCTTGTGAGAGTCGTAAGGATCTCACAAGAGAACTTTCTTTTTATGGGTTGATAAGTTCGTGTGTTGACTTATTTCCGAGTCGAAGCATTGCTTTACGACAAGGAGATCACGGGTTGATGTATTTCCGAGACGGAGCATTGAACCGGCAAGGGGGTTAGGGGTTGATATGTTTCCGAGTCGAAGCGTTGCTTTGCGACAGGGAGGTCAGGGGTTGACATGTATCCGAGTCGAAGCGTTGCTTGACGACAAGGAGGTCAGGAGTTTGACATGTATCCGAGTCGAAGCGTTGCTTTATGATAAGAAGGTCAGGGTTGACATGTATCCGAGTTGAAGCGTTGCTTGACGACAAGGAGGTCAGGATTTGACATGTATCCGAGTCGAAGCGTTGCTTGACGACAAGAAGGTCAGGGTTTGACATGTATCCGAGTCGAAGCGTTGCTTGACGACAGGGAGGTCAGGGGTTGACATGTATCCGAGTCGAAGCGTTGCTTGACGACAAGGAGGTCAGGGGTTGACATGTATCCGAGTCGAAGCGTTGCTTTATGACAAGGAGGTCAGGGTTTGACATGTATCCGAGTCGGAGTGTTGTTAGACGACAGGGAGGTCAGGGGTTGACATGTATCTGAGTCGAAGCGTTGCTTTACGACAAGGAGGTCAGGGGTTGACATGTATCCGAGTCGAAGCGTTGCTTTACGACAAGGAGGTCAAGGGTTTGACATGTATCCGAGTCGAAGAGTTGCTTGACGACAAGGATGTCAGGGTTGACATTTATCCGAGTCGAAGCGTTGCTTGACGACAAGGAGGTCAGGGTTGACACGTATCCGAGTCGAAGCGTTGTTTGACGACAAGGAGGTCAGGGGTTTGACATGTATCCGAGTCGAAGCGTTGCTTGACGACAGAGAGGTCAAGGGTTTGACATGTATCCGAGTCGAAGTGTTGCTTGAAGACAAGGAGGTCAGGGTTGACATGTATCCGCGTCGAAGCGTTGCTTGACGACAAAGAGGTCAGGGGTTTGACATCGGGTTGACTCTAGGTTGTCTGTGAACCGTAGAGTCTTGGAACTGGGGACTTTGTCATGGCTCCGATTGGTGGTGTCGCGTCCATGCCCTGCTGGCATGAGGAGGAACGTCGTTGTTGGTCTCTAGGCTGTAGAGGTGGTCGTCGAGATTTGGAACTAGGGACTTTGCCATGGCTTCGCTTCGTTGCGACCCTGAGGTCGGTTGTTGATGTTGCGTCTGTATCCTGCTGGAGTTGAGAAAGAACGCCGTGTTGGTCCATAGGTTGTAGAGGCGGCCGTCGAGATTTGGAACTAGGGACTTTGCCATGGCTCCGCTTCGTTGCGACCTTGAGGTCGGTTGTTGACGTTACATTTGCATCCTGCCGAAGTTGAGAAGGAACGCCGTGTTGCTCTTCTGGTATGCAGATGTTGCCGTCGAGATCTGATCCTTACTTTGACAAGGTCTGGTGGGGAAATATGGTCCATTTTTTTGTTTATGCCCATAGATTGTATACAGGGGTCAGTATGGACTCACCTGTAGGGCAAAAAGTTTCATTCTTTCATTTTTTTATTTCCTTCTGCGATGCTCTATCATTTCAGCTTTTATATCACGAAGTTCGCGATTGCCCAATCATTTCGGCTATTTTTCGCGGTGCCCAATCATTTCGGCTGTTTTTTTCTTTTTACTCGCTGCTTTTTATTGCGAGTTGCCCAATCATTTCGGCTGTTTTTGAATGCATATATTTTACTTGCTGATTTTGTTGCAAGTTGCCCTATCATTTCGGCTATTTCATATGCATTTATGGCTCGCTGGCTTTGTGCCGCGAGTAAGGGACTTGGGGTTTGATACCGATTTTGGGCATCAGCATTGCTACAACTGTGATATTACCAGGAGCGAATCATCATTTTCCTTTGTCGGTTCGAACAAAGGTGGCTTAGCAAACAGGGTTAAGATCATATCGACTAAGGCTTTTGACTTTATGAGCCGTAAGGGTCTCATAAAGGTATTTCTCCCTACGAGTCTTGAGGATCTCGCAGGCGTGTTTTTTCCTTAGGAATCATGAGGATTCTTAAGTGTGTGTTCTCTTATAAGTCGTAAGGATCTTATAAGAGTGTTTTCTCCTTAGGAATCGTGAGGATTCTTAAGTGTGTGTTCTCTTGTAATTCGTAAGGATCTTATAAGAGTGTTTTCTCCTTATAAGTCGAGGGGACTTACAAGTGTTGTTCACCATATGAGTATATCCCTTGTTGCTGGTGGGACTCTGTTGGGGAAATGTTTATTCGTGCCCATGGATTGTATACAAGGGTCAATATTGAACCCACTTGTAGGGCAATTTGGGAGATGTGATGGCTTAAGAACAGGTTCAGATCCCTGTAGCTTAAGACTTTTGAATCCTATGGGCCATGAGGGTTTCATAGGGGGAATTCTTCTTACGAGTCGTGAGGATCTCATAAGTGTGTTTTCTCCTTAAGAATCGTGAGGATCCCTAAGTGTGTTGCTTCCCTTTGTGAGTTGTAAGGATCTCACGCAGGTATTATTCTCCTTACAAGGTCGAGAGGACCTTGCAAGTGTGCATGAATTTCTTTTACGAGTCTGCACCCTTTCGGGCTTTCACAGACTCGCCGGTAGCCCTGCTGTTTTTACTCACGGAGCCCTTTTGGGTTTTCATCCGTGCCCATTTCGCTTATGGACGTACCGCTTTTTTTTTTAATTTTTTTGCCGTGTTAGCCTAAGGATGCTGCGGTTCATAGTAGTTTAGGGACGTTTCGGTCCGTAGTTAGTTTTAGGACATTTCGGTCCGTTATTAGTTTTAGGACATCTCGGTCCGCTGTTAGTTTAGGGACGTTTCGGTCCATCGCACGTTTTCGAGGCGAGCTTTTTGCCGGATACTACTTATAGAGTTTGGGGTTGGGAAGATAGCGAGCGGACATAGGCATCGTCATCTATCGTTGACCTAGGCCGTGACTCGTCAGGCGTAGTATTTTTTCAGGAACCGGCCGTTTATTGGCCGAAAGGGTCTTTCGCTATGCATATCCATGAGCAAGTAGGCCCCACCTTTATAGACTTTGTCTATGACATACGGGCCCTCATAGTTTGGCTCAAATTTCCCCCGTTTGGCACGATTGGGGATCATAGGCTTCTTGACCACTAGCACAAGTTCGCCTTGGCGAAATGTTCTTGGCCTAGTCAACTTTCGTACGAGCGCGTCATCCTTGCTTTGTAAGCTTCTAGGTTTTGCTGCGCCATGAGACGAGTTTCATCGAGGGCATCGAGCTCCTCGAGTCGAAGATGAGCATTCTCTTCGTCTGTTAGCTCGTGATGAAATTCGTAGCTGTTTTGAACGTGGTTCGATACGCCCAGAGAGCTTCATGCAGCCTCTCGTACCAGTCCTTTTTATTTCTGGACACCGTCTTCTTCATGATCTTCGTCAAGGTTTTGTTGAAAGCCTCAGCCAGACCGTTAGCTCGGGGATTATAGACCGAAGAGTATCTCCGGTCTATGTTATGCTGTTGTGCGAAGCGGTTGATTTTGTGACTTCTGTAGGCCGGCCCGTTATCGGAGATAATCCATCGTGGAGTGCCGAACCGATAGATGACGTGTGTCTTGAAGAAATGGAGAATATTCTTCGTCTTCACTTCTCTTAGCAGTACTGCTTCTGCCCACTTGGAGAAGTAATCGGTTGTCGCCAATATGAACCGATGTCCTCTGGATGCTGGTTCGATGGGCCCGATTATGTCAGTTCCCCACATTTCAAACGACCAGTTAGCCACCGTTAGGTGTAGAGGATTTGGATGCTGGTGGATGAAGTCCCCGTGAATCTGGCACGAGTGGCACTGTTTCGCGTATTCGAGGCAGTCCTGAATCATCGTGGGCCAATAGTAGCCCATCCTTTTGATCTTCAGCTTCATCTTTGGCCCGGCTTGGTGAGAACCGCAAAGTCCGTCATGAGGTTCTTGGACGACTCTCTTTGCTTCTTCCGGTCCCAGGCATCTTAGCCACAGAGAATCGAATGATCTCTTATATAGAGTATCATTGACGAAGGCAAAAGACAGAGCTCGTTTCATGAGATGATGTCTCAAGGATGCATCTTCAGGTGTTCGACGGGATTTGAAGTAGTCTATAAAGACTTCTCTCCAATCCTTAACCTTTTCCTGGTCCTCCATTTGTAGGGCTGTCTCCTTGGTCGCTTCCTTTTCTTCGGACGACTCCGGAGATATTTCGGCTGGTGCAAGAACTTGACGGCTTTGTACAATGATCCTTACGTCGTCGAGATTTTCGTCAACCAGTTCTTTAGAGAGCTTGGCTAACGCATCCGCTTTGCTATTCTACATACGCGGAATTCTTTCCAGATTGTATGAGGGAATTTGAGTCAGCAGTTGCTGCACTCTCTCACCGTACTTTACCAACTCTAGTTTGCACGTTTGATAGTCGCCGTTTACTTGGCTAACGACCAGTTGGGAGTCTCCGTATATGAGGAGGTTTTCAGTTCCCATGTCAACAGCGATCTCAAGCCCTACTATCAAACCCTCATATTCGGCTTCATTGTTCGTCCTCGGCTCTGTTAAGAAGAAGGCAAAGCGCATTATCCCTCCTTGCGGAGTCACGAAGATAAGGCCTACCCCCGATTTGATTATAGGGGTGTTGTATTGTCACCTCTTCATGGAAGATGCTTCGTCGAAATAGAGTTCCCACCGGGTTTCACTTTCTCTTCTATCCCCATCAATCATGTCAAACGCGTGCTCGTCTGGCAACTCGCAATTTATGGGTGAATCGGCAGGTATCGGATGCTCAGCAAGGAAGTCGGCAATAGCCTGGCCTTTTTGTAATACCCAGTTTTTCTTATACGCCAAAAATCCGTATTTCTCTTTAAACTATGATTTTTGTTATTTTTTTATTATTTAATTATTTAAAAGAAACTTCTTTAAACCCCAAACCCAAACTTATATTTCCCTAAGCACAATTTTTGCCATTTAATAACCCCGTCCCATTCTTTATTTTATCCAAAATTTTCCATATATTTTCTTCTGAACCAGCCCAACTCAACCGGCCCCTTCATCTTATTTATTTGTTAATTTTCTTTCTAACTCAGCCCGGCCCCATTTCATTTAATTTGTTTCCTTTTTAAAATTTCTTGTTGGCCCGGCCCGTGCCTTTCTTTTCCCTTTTAAATAAATTTATTTCCTATTTAAATTTTTAGCCCAGCTCTTTCCCAGCCCGGCCCCCTCATCCAATAATCTAAATGTTTTACTTTTTCATGAGCCGGCCCACTCCAAATTCCCATTCCCTTAACATGTTTTCTGTTTTCTTTAGTCACTCATTTTCTTGACCCAGCCTTTTTTCTTTAATTCATTTTATTTAAATTCTTGGCCCGGCCCTCATTCTTCAGCCCACGCCCGCACACACTCACCCGACCCGCTACTGTTCATCTTCGTTTAAAATCCCCAACGGTAACGCGCGCGATCCGCTTCTCGCGCCGCCTCCCCCGCCCGCGCCCACGTCGCCGCTCATCACGCGCGACGAGCGTTACAACCGCGTTGCTCACCCCTCGTCCCCCATCCTTTTCCCTCACTTCCCACATTCCCTTCTCCCTCCTTCGCTCTCAAACCACTCCCGCTGCAACCATCTTCGACGACGACGGCAGCCATCTCACCCACTGCATCCCTCGCGACCCACGACAACAACACCGTCGACCTCGCTCACTCCTCCTCCCCTCCTCCTCCACTGCCCCGAGCGCCCTCACCTGCACTCACTCCCCTGCGCCCATGCACCCGTACACCGAGCCCCCTGCCATGACGCCGGCGAGCTCCTCGTCTCGTCGTCGACCCATCATCCCCTCTCTTCCCCTCTCTCAATCTCACTGCTTCCCTCTCTCTCTGCCGACTCTCACTCCTTCTCTCTCTCTCCCCTGTGCTTCTCTTTCTCTCTCTAGCTCAGCTCTCTCCCTCTCTGTGCTGCTCTCTCTCTGCTCATCCCTCTATCTCTCTGTCTCTCTCACTCTCTACTCTCCCTCTCCTCTCTCTCACTGCATACACAATTTTCCCTCTCTCTCCCTTTCTCTCTCTCACTGAACCCTCTCTCTCTCTCTGTGTGCACTTTCTCTCTCCCTCACCCTCTCTCTCTCTCCAAATCCTTCTCCCTCTGCAAATCCCTCATCCTCGGCCTCGACAACACCCGCAAACCCCTAGCAAAACCAACTCAACCGAGCCCGTGCCATCCAGTTCAAGCCGAGACACGAGTCCAAGCCAAATCAAGTTGCCGTGCCGCGCGTGTGTCGCGCGTTCGTGACGTCACAGCCACCGTACATCCCGGGGCACCTCCAGGCAAGTATTCTACTTGCTTACATGCTATTTATCTAGGTTACAATTGTTAAATACATGAATTATAATATTACAAGTTTAAAACTATTATGTGCCGTAACTGTTCGATGCTTGTTCCCTTAGAAAAAAACATTATCAAATTTGACGGAACTGGATAAATTATATTGGCTCTGGTAGAGATGGTTAATGTGTGCAAATTTCATTAGAAAATACGACTGTTAAAGACTAAAACAACTATCCCCAAAATTAACCGTAAAACTGTAATTCTGTTGCACCTGAAAACCGTTAAATTCGCCATAAATCATATACATATTAGAATGGTGCGTTCGAGGGCTCAAATCGAAGCCGACTCGACAAACTTTAACCCTGTACTAGTTTCCAGACATTCCTGTACTTAAACCGTGATGAAAATCAGATCGGAGTGCGACTCTGGACTGCAGTCCAGAGCGACTCCAGTTATTGGTTGCTGTTCAGTAATGGGTACCACAGGATTTACTTAACTCTTAGGTTGCGGAACTCCGCTGTTTATTGTAGATAAACCTGTTATCTAGACAACACAACTGGTTTCGTTCTGTTTCGTTACCGTTTGATATTTTATCGGTAATTTAATATATCGGGACACATAACAGTCCCAGCAGATTCAGAATTGACCTGTTGATATTAAACAGATTATAAATCCTAACATACAGACGCGATTGAAGATCCGTTTGTTGCGTTGAAAACTTTACTGAAAACCCTAGAATTCTTTCAACTGTAGCGTCGCTAAATTATGATCCCAACTGGGGTTAAAATGCATTGCGAAATAGATTCCTGATTCTGAAACCGGATTTTCAGCCGCGTGCGCTTAAAATGAAACAGTTATAACTAATGATCATGAAAGCCGATTGGCTCGAAACCAAATTAGATGGATAGATAACTGAACATATTGATTACTACCTTTTTATCATTTCGCTAAATTATATACATATGTTTCATGATAAACCGTGCAAGTGATAGACTGTTGTTTTTATGACACCTTAATTGTGCTTCTTATACTGTTCATGCATCACATCATACCCATATCATTGTAGTGATAACCTAGTGACATCGTGCATTTATCCAGTGTTAGATTTTAGTGATGATTGTGGCAAGTACGTCAGTGTTCGTGCATTCGTGATCAAGTGAAAGTGATACGTACTTGTGCGCAATCAGAGTCCCTTTTATTCTATTGCATTGTCGACGTCTGTGGGATGTGTGTACGTGTGACTATAAGTGGTATGGGACACTTATGGGAGCGCTTGCACGGATGTCTCAGATAAGGCATCCGACACTGCCATTTATCTTAGGTATTAGTCGGGACGTGCTTGATGGAGGTCCTGCCTCCAGTTCTCGCGCAGACTTGTCACGGATCGATTAGTATTTAGGGTTGTGGTTAGCGTTTGATGTAGACCACGGGGTGTGGGGTAGTCTAAGTGTGAGTTCAACAGAATCTCGGGAGTCCCATACCGGCTTATATATTTAGGGAGTTATATGGAGATTTACAGGGTACGTGATATATACACCGTGATGTTCTTGTTACATGTTGGGCCCGTGGTCCCTTGCCCTTGGGTTCTACCCTTGGGTGGAGGACACTCGCGAGTGGTTGACTCTCACACTTGGACTGACGATAGGCTTATTGACCTGTGCAGTGAGACTTAGAGACTGATAGGGTTACTATCATTTACATTCCTTATATACTGTGTTGACATACATGACATATCGTTATACTGCTTTACTGCTCCGCTGCATTGATTACTGCACATTCATATTCATGCTGTTTTACCGTTACTCACATCTATTACCACTGTTAGAACTGTCACTTGATTTTATATATATTATATTGCTATTGTGTCGCTCTGACGACCTGAGTATGCATGCTCAGTGTGAGGAGAAGATTTAGCCTGGACCAGTGCATCACAGACTTCTTGACTTGCCTTCCCGAGTTACATTCATTTGTTCCACTTCAGGTCAGTCTTTATATTGTTTCCTTCAGTTACTGCATTTCTCATTACCTGCGCATCGTTTACTGTTTACCATGATAAACTAGAAGCCGAAGTGTGACTACGGCAAGACATTTCCTTGACCGTAGGAGCATGGCTGGCCTTGTCTACCCCTCGTATTCCGTATTTTGGGAAGCGGGGCGTGACACTTTTACTGCCTTGAGGGGACGATAAGTTATCGAGAACTCCATAAAGAGTAGGGCCCATTTAGCGAGTCGTCCTGTTAGTATGGCTTTTGACATCAAATACTTGAGAGGATCCACTTTTGATATGAGATGGACCTCATGCGCCAAAGCATAGTGTCTGAGCTTCGTTATTGCGAAGATTAACGCTAAGCAGTGTTTTTCGATGGGGGAGTAGTTGTTTTCTGCCCCCAGGAGAACTCGACTTAAATAGTAAAGGGCTCTCTCTTTCCCTTGGTCATTCTCTTGTGCCCATAGAGCGCCTAAAGAACCTTCAAGGGCTGATGTGTACAGTATGAGAGGCTTTCCTTTGACCGGAGCGGTCAGTACTGGCGGATTCTGCAAGTATTGCTTGATTTTTTGCGATCCCAGACGAAAGGTGTCCCCTTCTTCATTAAATGGCTGTAGGGGCGACATTTGCCGGAGAGATTGGCTATGAACCGCCGGATATACGCGAGCTTCCCTTGGAGAGACCGCAGTTGCTTGAGAGTTCTTGGCGGAGTCATTTCCATGATCGCCTTGATATTTGACGGTTCTATCTCGATGCCTCGATGTTAGACGATGAATCTTAGGAATTTGCCCGAGGAAACTCCGAACGCGCATATGAGAGGGTTCATCTTCAGGTTGTATTTCCGAAGACGTTGGAACACTATCTCCAGATGCTCCCTGTGCTCCTCATATGATTTGCTTTTCACCACGAGGTCGTCAATATAGCATTCGACGATTTCATGAATGAGGTCATCGAAAATATTCGTCATGGCTCTCTGATAGGTAGCACCGGCGTTCTTCAGACCGAAGGACATCACTTTGTAGCAGAATATGCCCAGAGAAGTCCGGAAAGCGGTATGCTTCTGGTCTTCGGGATGCATCTTTATCTGATTGTATCCTGCTGAGCCATCCATGAAGGAGAAGACTTCGTGAGTGGACGTGTTGTCTATCATCAGCTCGGTAACCGGTACGGGAAAGTCATCCTTCGGACAGGCTTTGTTGAGGTCCCGAAAGTCCACACAGATGCGCACCATTTCATTTTTCTTCATCACTGGGACGATGTTGGTGATCCAGTTAGGGTATTGAACTTCTTGGTCGAAGCCGGAGTTGATTAGCTTCTTGACTTCGGCGTTGATACTCATTTCAAGTTCAAGCCGCATCCTTCTTGTTGCTTGTTTGATCGGCTTAACGTCCGGAGATATCGCCAATTTATGCATGGCTATTTCTGGATCTAGTCCCGGCATCTCAGAGTAGTTCCATGCGAATCATTCTTTATAGTTCATGAGCACATCTTTTAGCGTAGCCACCTGTTCTTTAGACAGCAGCTCACTGACAAACGTAGGTCGCGGATGGTTTGCCGTCCCCAAGTCAATTTTCCTTAGGTTATCCGCCGTGGTGTGTATCCCATCCTCAAATTCTTTTGGCGCTGGTGGAAACTCTGAGATCACCTCGTCATCATCATTTTCGAAGCACCAGGACAGGTCATCCATGTTCTCGTGCACTCCTTCTTCTGACAGCGTTATCACGTGGCAGGTACGAGATCGTTTCCAGGACCGATGTTGATCTAGTTCTACTTTCGCCATGTACATTACTTTTGGCGCATGCCTTTGCGGTGGGGCTACCTTCCAACTGTTGGATAGAGCGAACCTTCCGAGTTGGTATTGGTCTTCGACCCAGTTTTTGAAGGTGAAGCAGTCTTCAAGAGGATGTCCTATCACTCTGTGATAGGAGCAAAAATCTGGGTGATGAACTTCGTTTGCTTGATCGGGGCGTCGAGACCCTGGGAGTGTCATCATTTGATGTTTCGTGACAAGGTCAAAGATTCTCCTTGTCTTGTCTTGAGGGAAAGAGTATGCTCGACCCATCTTTTTCATAAGAGACGGACTCAGGCTGACCTTTTCTTGATCGTGTGGCCTTCTGGATCCATTTTGCTGCTGCCGAACGTTTTTTTCCATTTTTCAACTTGTTTTCTCCCCTGCATCGGGCCTTTTTCCTGTCTTGGGGATGCATGGCGGGCTGACGGCGAAGGGCATCATCATCCACCATGGGCTGCTGAAGGAGGCGTTGCGTCTTGGCTTTCTTGTAAATGGCTATTTCGCGACTGTAGTCGTTCCGGGCCTTTCAACCCGCTTCTCTTATTAACTTGTCCATCTGTTCTTCAAACGACGGACTTTGCATTTTTACGGCAGGATCTCGTTTTGGTTCAATTGCAGCGTCTTCTAACAGAGCATCTCTTTCTTTATGTATAACGTAGCAGCCATGGAATCACTCCCATTTCTTGGATTGAACATATCCAAGCCCGATCATTTCCATTCTCCCGTTGAGCAATTTTTGCTGAGTTCCGGGGACGTTCCAGATCCTGTTGTAGAATTGAGCTTGTCGAGCAGTCTGTTTGAAGGATACGCTTTGGCGCCTCAACAGCCTTTTTAATCTCTCTGTGTAGTATTTGGGCAGACGGATGGGCTGGAGCCTGTCAAGCATAGGATCGGCACCATGCCAGACTTCTCTTTCGACTATAGTCTCCGTGGACCAATAGAATAGGATCACCTTTTCATCTCTTCGCCTAGGAGGGACGTAGAATGTCTGCAGCTCTTGCACACTATATATCTCAAGCGCATCAAGCTCCCTGTAGTGCTGCCGCGGAATCATAGCGATCTACAAACTCTGATCATCTTCAGTGAGGGCCTGCACCGATGGACGGACCGAGAACACTGCATTTACTTCGACTTCAGAGTCACTGCCGAAGACCAGAATAGGGGTAGATGGTCTTGGCTTGCAGCATTGGGGCAGTCCTGAATAGACTATCTCTTCCTCCTCCTCGGTATCGCTCCCGAAGACTGGAATAGTGGTGATAGTTTTTTGCTTATTCTCTGGTTTATGGCATCTTTCCGTGTCTTCAAAGTCTGGAAGGAAGTACTTTGCATATTCATACTTGCGGACTTCATTTACGGAGAATGGGTTCAGTTCCCCCGTCACGGTATATTCGAGACCATCTTTAAAATACTTCATACACTGATGTTGTGTAGAAGGGATGATGTTATACTCGTGTAACCAAGGCCTGCCGAGCAAAGCGTTATAGCAAGTCTTGGCGTCAATTGTTGGGATGCGGCGACGCCCGGCCGTCTAACCGACGCCAAATGCGGAACAAAAACCTTTTTCGAAACCGGTGCTACCGCGACCCAAATACCCGGATCGTTCCATTAACCGTAAACTAGCAATCTGTAAAAAGTGTTTGGAAATTATACCGATCGATCCGTGTCCTTCGGTCATCAATCTCCGCGCGAAAACTTCCCGCTGCTGCGCCGGCGAAGTCCGCTCCCTGATCTAGCTTGTCAAAGAGGCACCACGTCATCGAATCTTTATACGGGCTCCCGCCTCCAACCGAGGCAATTCGGACATGAAGTTTGCTAGCCGACATGTCCAAGAATGATGTAGAGAGAGTGTAGAATATTTTATCTCAAGATACCCAAGCACTTGGGTGGAGGAAAATTAGAGTTGCCACGGATGGAATGAAATGGGCAAAGGATTTATAAAGAGAAAAAATGAGCATCCTCAAATGAAATGTGCTCGGCCATGCACAAGAAAAATGGCTCTGGGGATACACTCAATGAATTGGTAGTGGATTGATCAATAAATTGGTCAAGCTCCATCACCCAACAATGCACAGCCCCAACCCTCTTTTAGTCATCACAAAAAACACCCTACTACTATGCTTGCGAAATTGCAAGGAGGCCCTCAATAAAAAATCAGGCACAGTTGCAGGAAACCCCCTCCAACACCAATCAGCACCATTCTTGCCATGCCATCGAAATGGGCGGCCTCTTTCAACAAGAAATTCAGTGCAAGCATGAATTTCAGTGATGGTAAGGGACAAGAAAAATAGGTCAGAGGTCATAAATTAAACAAAGAGGGTGATGTTTAAGACCGAAAAAGGAAACTGGCAACTCCCAAAATTATCCCGTAACGAATTACGAGATTACACCTCAACTGTAAATACAAACCCGCATTTGTATTCCGGCCGAATACGAATGCAAATGAGACAAAAAATATTCCTACAATATAATACTAGGATCCGGTTTAAACCAAAGCCCGCTAGTATTACCTGTCCGATCCTGATCCGTGCACAAGTGCACGAATATGATCGAACCTAGCCATAAAACCATACGGCCTCTATAACGTTTCGCCCGAAATTGGGAAACTGTCTGTGGGGGACTCTAATGACTCATCAATACACTGGCACTGGGTATAATCACTAGCACGTCAGAGGTACTAGCTATATGTAACGGTTGCCCATGAATTGATGGGAAGGGAATCTGACGAGTGAACTCATCCAGAAACCCTACTGAGCCCGACAGTGACAATATCCGTACAGTCCGGTCCGTTCGTCTATGAGTATCGCATATAAGGCCTAGGGGGCTGGTAAACGTCAGACCCCTAACGGCGGTATAAGTCGTGTCGGAGAGTAGCCCAGAACACCCTGAGATACTACTGGAATACCTACCAGTAAATCTCGATTATCCTGGCCAGGGATTTCGTGTAATGGCTTTCTTAAACACAGCGCGATCTCACCCCTAATACCGGGAGAGACGAATCCCTGACGATCCGCTCACTGCCTCCATGTGGCTCGGGACTGTACCCAACTAAAACCTGTTTGCACGACTCCTTTGAGCCGTGGTAGGGTAGTAATCAAAGCAAAGTGGGAACTCACACGAGACAAATGACGATCTCAGGTCGACAGACTAACTTGTACACATGTCACCTGGGAACTGCTATCTGACGATATGTATAATACCAACTAGCATGTTCCCGGCGAATCCTGTCCGGTGTACTCATAACGCAATGAGCACCTGTATACATCTTAGGTGAACCAACTGACACCAATGGCTTGTGAGACCGGCCACCGCCCCTCGTCGGGGTCTCGACTGTATACACTAGTCTACTCTGGAGTATCGATGCCCTGTCTCGAAACTCCCACGACTAGGGACACTTTAAGGATGTGCTTATAGACCCCAGCTCCCACGTATATGATCGCCATTATACTGTTGGCAGTCAAGCAAGAATCCTATGGGCTCTATCAACATGCAATAGTGAACTAAAGCATGTACACGATGATAAAGACAAACCAGATAGCATACTATCATCTCAAGCAAGACTGTCCTTTCGGTATGGGTCCTCCCTCAATCATTGCAATCACGTACCTGAGATCCAATAATTGACTTTGAGGGCACTATATCCAACAATCTCCCACTTGCACTTAAGGCTAATTATTTCGATGTCGCGTACTCACAGCTCGTGTGATACCGAACATACAACTCCTCTACTAATCAGTTTCACAAAGCTCGTTAGTAAAACTATTGTGTTCGAGAAATAGCCTCAGTGAGTAGATCCGCCCTGATGTTTCTTTCCTTATCTCTCTTTTTCTCAAGTTCGCGGAGAAAGCCATCTCCCGAATTGAGTAATACCTTGTCTTAGAATATGTCTGAATATCTGATGGGACTTTGCAAGTGAGTTAATTATTAATTAGTGAGGCTCTGATACCACTGTAAGTCGATTTACAACACCCCACGAGTTGCGGGGAGGCGGAAATATGAAAAACGATCTTGTTTAATATGCAAACATCGACTAACCAAAGATCTTTTCTAAACGATAATTAACAACAAGCATAGAGTTCTAAGCTACTATGTAAAGAGATTATACCAAATGATTCTAGTCCTTCGTCTTTATGATCTCTACGTCCTCCTCGGCCTCCTATCCGTGATAGATGATCCACCCGAGAACCCTAATCCAAGCTATTACCTCTAAACTTGAGGTTACTTAGTTTCTCTAGTTGCTAATCAAAGTAACTAAGATGATATAGAGTTAGCTTATGAAGTGTTTAGTCTATACTAATCCTTGTTCTCAACTCATGAGTGGTAGGATTAGGGTTTGAAGAAGATAGTGAGCTTGAGGAGAGAGAAGGTGGAGATGATAATGAGAAGAGAAAAGCTTCTCACTTGAATATATAAAGAATAATGAATTATCAAATAAAATGAATTAAATGATTATTCACCATGCTTCATTTATTCAACAAGAGTGATTCACCATATGAGTCATTAAGTAATTAATGATGCATTAAATGATATGATGAATCACACATATGAGTCACAAAAGCAATTAATGAAAATGCCACCTTAACCCCTCATGTCACTCTCCTTCTAGAAGCTTCTCGGAAAATTACGAGAACGCCCCTCGCATCCGTGAAAACACGGAAAAACTTTAGACTGTATAAATCCAATAACCTGATACTAGAATCTGGCTTAAACCAAAGCCGGTTAGTAAAAACGGTCCGAATGTCGTACGTGCGTTTAAACACGTATGCGTCCGAACCCTTTGTCGTAAAACCGTACGACCTCTATATCATTTCGCCTGGAGTTGGGAAATCTCTGTGTGGGACTCTAAAGACTCGACTACTATGCTGGCAGTGGGTTTATCCACAGACCGCAAGCGGCATTAGCTGTACGTAACGGTCCCCAGGTAGTTGTCGATAAGAAAGCCGATGAGGAAATCCATCCGAAATCCTACTGAGCCTGTCCATGACAATATCCGCGCAGTCCGGTCTGTTCGTCTAAGAGTATTGCATGTATGGTCTAGGGAGGTGGTGGACGTTAGACCCCTAATAACCGTACAAGTCGTGTCGGCATGGCTCAAGACCATCCGAGAATCTACTGATCACTCCATCAGCAATTCTCAATCAGCCATGGCCAGGGACTTATGGTAATGACCAACCGATCACCGTGCGATATCAACTCCCTATACCGGGAGAGACGAATCCCTAACAGTCACTCACTGCCTCCACGTGGCTCGGGACTGTGCCCAACTAAAACCTGTTTGCACGACTCCTTTGAATCGTGGTAGGGTAGTAATCAAAGCACAGTGGGAACTCACACGAGACAAATGACGAGCTTAAGTCAACGGACTATCTGCACACATGTCACCTGAGAACTGCTATCTGACGTTAGGTATAATACCATCCAGTCAGTTCTCGGCGAGTCATGTCCGGTGTACTCACACCCAGTGAGCATCTGTATACAATCTTAGGTGCACTCCACCAATGGCTGCGGGACCAGTCCATCGCCCCTCCTCAGGGTCTAGATATGTATACACTAGTCTACTCCAGAGTATCGATGCCCAATCTCGATACTCCTGCGACCAGGGACATCTAAGGATGTGCCTATTGACTATGCAGCTCCCACAAGTATGACTGCCATCACAACGCCGGTAGTCAGGCAAACACCCTATGAGCTTTATCAACATGTATATATAAATACCAAGTAAAATATATCATATGTTAAGACAAAGACAAACCAAATAGCGTACTATCATATCAAGCAAGACTGTCATGTACATACATATCCCTAGCATCCTATACAATGAAGGCCTCTAGGGCATATATATTCAACAATTACAACGAATTCCGATATAATGAGGATGATTACCTAATTCCCAATAACTTACTCCTACTCATCATCTGTAAAACCATACAGATGTGAGAATCATACCTGGTAAATACATACCCTGGAGTAAGTGTCTAATTAGGAAATCAGCTTTCAATTAACAATGCACAGTGAAACTAAAAACTAAAAATGTTTCGAAGGGGTATCCGGGTATTCGTAGTAACGCCTCTTCCATTATCTAGATTCACGACTGTAACCGTATATTTCCCTTCCATCTCTCCAATTCCCTTTATTTGTCTTTAGTCGTTACCTTCTGTACACCATCGTTAGGCTTAATGGTTTTCTTCCTTCTCTACCGTTTGGCACCTGCCTATGGTTTGGAAGAAGACTATCCAATATGCGTAATAGGTGTACCCTCTCCTAATCCTAGGAGCGCTCACAACCTGAGAGAAGGTAAAAGGAAAAAACAACTGAATAGTCCTATTCAATCTCTCCAGAACCAGAATACATCCTTGAAGAAATCCCTTCGAGTTCGTATATAACCATACGATGGATTTATCCAATGGAATTGGATGTTCGTAGTGATATGGGGTGTTCTGGAGAAATGCAAAGGGTAAGAGAAGGAGTGGCAATACTGTATGCAACTTAGACAATCCAAAAGCCAGTGTTTTAAGAAAGTTCGGTCAACTGGGTCTCTGAGTTATAGTCTAGGGTCGGGCCATGGTCGCAGCCAAAGAGAAAGATAGAAGAAACACTCTGCGTGCACTCTAACCTAGATCAGAATGGTTAATCAATTTATCTAATCAGGAAACCTCCCACTGTATTATCAAATTCTCCTCCAAACCTGAAAGAAGAATTAATCGGGGTCACCCGAGGAGTAAACCAACTCATCAGTGGGAATCGGGATCCAACTATCATCGCATGATAACTTGATGGAATCCACTCAAGTCACCACACTCCAGAAGGTATGCGCATTCCTGGCAAGTTTTCTGTATGTTTGAAACTCCCGATGCGATTTTTACCCCTAGGACCCAAGTGACCTTGACGAATAATCAACAAATCAAAAGGTCCTAGTCAAGTTCAACCCGTCATTATCTTGATTGCGTTAAACCCACCCGCACGACCCTTGACGAATAATCAACAAAGTCGTATGGCTGTCCTAACCAATCCACATATCTATGCGACAGAAAAGCATTACAGAGCTACCGCACACTACGCCTCGGCGAATAGCAACGACAAACGTAGCAAGAATACTAAGCAATACTAATCTGAAATGACGGAGGGCTACGGCTGGTTTTTGGCGAAAAACCTTTAGTGTAATGAACTTGATATCGTTGAAGGAACCGAATATCTTTTTATAAGAATATAGTGGAGAAAACCTTTGCTAAAGAGGTCACTCCCGGTGAAGGGATCTTGGCTCTTTCCCCGTCGAATGGGGTGCAGGATATTCCAAACTGAATACTACGATGCAAAGCAAAAAGTAATCGACTATAGTAAAGTTATTACCCTGACGCAAACCTCTGTCCAAGGGGCCACTCCCGGTGAAGGGATCTCGGCCCTTGCCTCGTCGAATGAGGTGCTGAATATTCATAACCGAATACCACTGTGCAAAACAAAAGAAAACACCCTAGTAATAACAGCTTTTGAAAAGATGGTTCCAACAATATCAAATATAGGTTTGTTTTCCTTGCATTGATAAGAATCAACGCAGTCCCATCAAATGATCACACCAGAAAAGAACGAAAATATGATGTACGTATATGCCATCCGCATTCGCCACTGGGTCCCGTCATCACCCGTTAGGTTACTTAACTAACGACAGAGCGGGGACTGGGCTAGCGCGGGTGCAAAACATATACAACATCTACTAGTATATATATCAATATATAATAATCGCTCCTGGTATGATAAATGCAACATCACAGAAAAGTAATAAGCATCTCAGAACAATACAGATAATCTGGGATCCCCGGGTTTCATAGAGCCGCTACTGAAACCCGACGTTCCCCTGGTCATGTGGATAGCCTGTGCAATGAAAACCTAGACCCCTACGAGCGCGGCAAGTTACCCGCCAAAACCTGAAGCGAGGCAGCCCCCTTCAGCAACGTGAATGGACCACCCAGCACTTCACGGAATCCGGTAACTTGAGCACCCCTCCTTGGGTCAACTTATACCCCCTACGAGTGCGGCGAATAGCCCGCCAATTCTAGAGTGAAGCCCCCTTCGTCTCAAAGCTATGAGATGCGGGCCCGTTGCCCTCTAGAACCCGGCTATCTGTGCACCCCACTACGGGGTAATCCTAGTACAGAAAAAAAAATATATACAACGGATACATCAACCTCAACCCAGTCGTGCCCGAAAAGAATAATATACAAACAGGCAGTGACGGCAGTCCACATGTCGGACGCTCGCCCCGCAATATCAAATGTACAAATATAACCAAACTGCACTACCATTGCACGCAAGCTATCCATCACGACAAATCCGCAACATCACAGCACAACACAGAACATCAACGTGAATGTCACGTTCGCAAACCCGTCTAAAAGAACTATACCAATTAGACAAGATTTACCGCTCGAATGACATTCACTATCGCAGATAGAAATGTAAGCACTGTGAACTAACTTGTTTAAATTTTCGATCGACAAAAATTTCCCGAAGTGGGCCCCAAGTATAAAACCCAGCACTCAAAATAATCTGGGCCAAAACTAAAAATTCCAGAAACCACAATTCCATGCAAAAGACCACCTATAGAAAAATGGAGCACTGAAACATCAAAACAGCGGCAGAACCGCGGCCAAAACATGGGTACGGCCGCGGTTCCGCGGCGTTACAGCTGTATCATGCTACCAAATTTCTATAGTTGTCTTATAAAAGCCTGCCTGATTTTCTGAAACTCTCAAAATAATTTTTCGACGACAAAAAAATTCGACAGAAACTTTAGAACTGAAATTGCGGTTTCGGAAATTTTGTTCGATCGATATTTTAAACATGATAGAACAAGCTAGTATACGGTTAATGGGTGGCTCTGATACCATGTTGGGATGCGGCGGCGCCCTGGCCGTCTAACTGATGCCAAATACAACAACAACAAGAACAACTGAGCCTTTTATCCCAAGCATATGGGGTAGGCTACATGAACCAACATGAGAATTACGCCGGGTCCAGCACATGAATCCTACGCCTCCACTCACTCCTATCGAACGATATACTTTCATCGAGTCCTTTGGAAACCATATCGTTTCGTATCACCTCTATCCATGTTTTCTTCGGTCTCCCTTTTGCCTTTTTTCCATTGCCCATATCGAGAGTATCTATTCGTCGAACCGGTGCTTCCATAGGTCTGCGTCGCACATGACCAAACCATCTTAGCCGGTTTTCCCGCATCTTCTCCTCCACAAGTGCTACACCAACTTTTGCACGAATATCCTCATTTCCACCTTATCTTTTCTAGTGTTACCGCACATCCAACGAAGCATGCGCATCTCTGCTACGTGCATCTTCTGTGTATGATGCTTCTTAGGAGCCCAGCATTCTGTACCATATAATAAGGTTGGCCGAATAGCGCTCCGATAAAACTTCCCTTTCAATTTTAACGGAATGTTACGATCACACAAAATCCCTGTTGCACTCCTCCATTTCAACCAACCAGCTTGGATCCTTTGATTAACATCACTATCGATCTCCCCATTCTTTTGGATGATGGAACCTAGATATCTAAACTGGTCGCTCGGTGATATCTCTTGCCCTTCCAATGTTATATCAATATGGTTTTGACTTCTCTGGTTACTAAATTTGCAATGCATATATGTTGTCTTGGACCTGCTCAATCTGAATCCCCGAGATTCCAATGTTTGCCTCCATAATTCCAATTTGGCATTAACCCCTACTTTCGTCTCATTTACTAGAACAATATCATCAGTGAATAGCATACACCAAGGTACCTCATCTTGGATAGTTCTAGTAAGTTCATCCATCACGATGGTAAACAGGAATGGACTTAATGCAGATCCTTGATGTAAACCAATTGTAATCGGAAAATCACTCGTTAAGCCGCCGCAGGTTCTGACATTTGCCACTACTCTATCGTACATATCCTTGATTATGTCAATATACTTGACGGGGACCCCCTTCTTCATCATTGTCCCCCATAATACCTCTCTAGGTACCTTGTCGTACGCTTTTTCTAAATCAATAAATATCATATGCAAATATTTTCTCCTCTCTCGAAAACGCTCGACAAGTTGGCGAAGCAAATGAATAGCCTCTGTCGTCGATCGTCTAGGCATGAACCCAAACTGGTTCTCTGTTATCTTCATATCCTTCCTTAGCCTGTATTCAATCACTTTCTCCCAAAGTTTTATGGTGTGACACATAAGTTTTATTCCACGGTAGTTTGAGCAACTTTGAATGTCACCCTTGTTCTTGTAGATAGGTACAAGGATACTTTTCCTCCATTCATTTGGTATCTTTTTTGTCTGCCAAATCTTATTAAACAGATCTGTCAGCCATTTAACGCCTATTTCTCCTAAGCATCTCCAAATCTCGATAGGAATCCCGTCAGGACCAACCGCTTTTCTTAAACTCATTTTGTTCAAAACTTCTTTAACCTTAGGTAGTCTTATTTTACGCATGAAGTCACGGTTTATATCTTGAGATTGAATGACAAGTCCATCCAAATTCTTAGTAAAGCTCTTATTGAACAATTTGTCAAAATAATCACTCCATCTTTCCTTGATATCCTCATCTCGAACTAAAACCTTCTGATTTTCATTTTTGACACATTTTACCGCACATAAGTCTCTTGTCTTCCTTTCCCGCATCCGAGCAATCCGGTATATATCATTTTCAGCCTCTTTAGTGTCTAATTTCTCGTACACCTCCTTGTAGACCTTAGATTTAGCTTCCCGAGCAGCTTTCTTAACTTCCTTTTTAGCCATTTTATACTTCTCAAATCTCTCCACATCTCTACTTTTTTTCAAATCTTTATAAGAATCCCTTTTAATTTTAATTGCAGCCTTTACTTCTTCATTCCACCATGATGTGTCCTTAGATGGTGGAGCACCACCTCTCGACTCACCAAGCAGATCTCTAGCTAGCTTCTTGATACAACTAGCCATTTTGTTCCATGTTCTGTCTGAATCATCTTCCGACTTCCAATCCGCTTCTTGGACTACACGATCTATAAAAGCCTTTTGGTTACCTTCTTTCAATCGCCACCATTTAATTTTAGGCTCTACCTTACGTCTAATCTTCCTAAGTCCTCTTCTAAATCGAAAGTCTAGAACTAAAAGTCTATGTTGAGTGGTTACACTCTCACCTGGCACTACCTTACAGTCGATACAACAACCTCTATCTATTCTTCTCGTCAGAAAAAAGTCTATTTGACTAGCATTTGATCCTCTCCTAAAAGTGATAAGGCGGGACTCTCTTTTCCTAAACCAGGTGTTTGCTATGATCAAGTCATAAGATAAGGCAAAATCTAGAATCGAGTCACCTACTTCATTCCTTTGTCTAAAACCAAAACCTCCATGGATAGTATCAAACCCACTACGACTAGTACCTACATGTCCATTAAGATCACCACCAATAAATAACTTCTCTCCACTAGGTATACTTTGCACCATCTCGTCTAAATCCTCCCAGAATAGACGCTTACTAGCGTCATCAAGACCTATCTGCGGTGCATAAGCACTAATAACATTAAGGATCTCTCCACCTAGAATAAGCTTAACCAGTAAAATTCTATCACGTTTTCTCCTGATCTCAACTACATCCTCAAGAAACCGTCTATCTATGATTATGCCTACCTCATTACGATTTTTATCTCTACCCGTATACCAAAGCTTATAACCCCAAGGCTCTATGACTCTACTCTTTTCACCTACCCACTTAGTTTCTTGCAAACACATAATACCAACTCTCCTCCTAATCATCACCTCCACTAATTCTATTAGTCTATCCGTAAAGGAACCTATGTTCCAGGAAGCTAGACGGATCCTATGAAACCCTTGCTTATTTGTCACTACACCCGGGGTCCGAGGTAGCGTGCCATTTCTGGACGACGACCCTTGCTTATTTGTCACTACACCCGGGGTCCGATGTAGCACGCCGTTTCTGGACGACGACCCTTGCTTATTTGTTACTACACCCAGGGTCCGATGTAGCGCGCCCTTTCTGGACGACGACCCTTGATTATTTGTCACTACACCCGGGGTCCGATGTAGCGCGCCGTTTCTGGACGACGACCTAGAAGCCCTTGCATACTTAACACTATATCCGGGATCCGATGTAGCGCGTCGCTGAGTAGGGGACGCCCCAACGATATTCTTATTATGGATCATGTCATAGAATGTGACAAAGTTTTACGTTGGCTATCTAACCGACGCCAAATGCGGAACAAAAACCTTTTGCGAAACCGGCGCTACCGCGACCCAAATACCCGGATCGTTCCATTAACCGTAAACTAGTAATCTATAAAAGATGTTTGGAAATTATACCGATCGATCCGTGTCTTTCGGTCATCAATCTCCGCGCCAAAACTCCCCGCTGCTGCGCCGACGAAGTCCGCTCCCCGATCTAGCTCGTCAAAGTGGCACCACGTCATCGAATCTTTATACGGGCTCCCGTCTTGAACCGAGACAACTCGGATATGAAGTTTGCTAGCCGACATGTCCAAGAATGATGTAGAGAGAGTGTAGAATATTTTATCTCAAGATACCCAAGCACTTGGGTGGAGGAAAATTGGAGTTGCCACGGATGGAATGAAATGCGCAAAGGATTTACAAAAAGAAAAAATGAGCAACCTCAAATGAAATGTGCTCGGCCATGCACAAGAAAAATGGCTCTGGGGATACACTCAATGAATTGGTAGTGGATTGATCAATAAATTGGTCAAGCTCCATCACCCAACAATGCACAGCCCCAACCCTCTTTTAGTCACCACAGAAAACACCCTGCTACTATGCTTGCGAAATTGCAAGGAGCCCCCTCGATAAAAAATCAGGCACGGTTGCAGGAAACCCCCTCCAACACCAATCAGCACCATGCTTGCCATACCATCGAAATGGGCAGCCCCCTTCAACAAGAAATCCAGTGCAAGCATGAATTTCAGTGCTGGTAAGGGACAAGAAAAATAGGTCAAAGGTCATAAATTAAACAAAGAGGGTGGTGTTTAAGACGGAAAAAGGAAACTGGCAACTCCCAAAATTATCTCGTAACGAATTACGAGATTACACCTCAACTGTAAATACAAACCCGCATTTGTATTCCGGCCGAATACGAATGCAAATGAGACAAAAAATATTCCTACAATATAATACTAGGATCCGGCTTAAACCAAAGCCCGCTAGTATTACTCGTCCGATCCTGATCCGTGCACAAGTGCACGAATATGATCGAACCCAGCCATAAAACCATACGGCCTCTACAACGTTTCGCCCGAACTTGGGAAACTGTCTGTGGGGGACTCTAATGACTCATCAATACACTGGCACTGGGTATAACCACTAGCACGTCAGAGGTACTGGCTGTACGTAACAGTTGCCCATGTATTGATCGGAAGGGAATCTGACGAGTGAACTCATCCAGAAACCCTACTGAGCCTGATAGTGACAATATCCATACAGTCCGGTCCGTTCATCTATGAGTATCGCATATAGGGCCTAGGGGCTGGTAAACGTTAGACCCCCAATAGCGGTATAAGTTGTGTCGGAGAGTAGCCCAGAACACCCTGAGATACTACTGGAATACCTACCAGTAAATCTCGATTACCCTGGCCGGGGATTTCGTGTAATGGCTCTCCTAAACACAGCGCGATCTCACCCCCAATACCGGGAGAGATGAATCCCTGACGATCCGCTCACTGCCTCCAGGTGGCTCGGGACTGTACCCAACTAAAACCTGTTTACACGACTCCTTTGAGCCGTGGTAGGGTAGTAATCAAAGCACAGTGGGAACTCACACGAGACAAATGACGATCTCAGGTCGATAGACTAACCTGTACACATGTCACCTGGGAACTGCTATCTGACGATATGTATAATACCAACTAGCATGTTCCCGGTGAGTCCTGTCCGGTGTACTCATAACGCAATGAGCACCTGTATACATCTTAGGTGAACCAACTGACACCAATGGCTTGTGAGACCGGCCACCGCCCCTCGTCGGGGTCTCGACTGTATACACTAGTCTACTCTGGAGTATCGATGCCCTGTCTCAAAACTCCCACGACTAGGGACACTTTAAGGATGTGCTTATAGACCCCAGCTCCCACGTATATGATCGCCATCATACTGTTGGCAGTCAAGCAAGAATCCTATGGGCTCTATCAACATGCAATAGTGAACTAAAGTATGTACACGATGATAAAGACAAACCAGATAGCATACTATCATCTCAAGCAAGACTGTCCTATCGGTATAGGTCCTCCCTCAATCATTGCAATCACGTACCTGCGATCCAATAATTGACTTTAAGAGCACTATATCCAACATCAATGACATGAAATTTGATGTCAGTGACGAGCAGCCCAAAGCGTAATGTCAGTATCACAGACCCGAGCATCCGTGATGACTGGAAGTCGAACCCGGAGATGGTGATTTTATCCCGAGCAAGGTGCTGGACGCTCATGCAGATTTCTTTTAGCACCCTTACATTTAGGAGGTTGACAGAGGACCCATTGTCAACTAAGATCTTCCCTATCTTGATGTCATGGCAGTATCCGGTGACATACAGGAGACGGTTGTGCTCGCACATTCCGAGGAGAAGATCTTCATCGCCAAAAGTGACGTCAACAGTGTGCACTTCTTCCAGCTCGTCCTTCATCTTTTCTTCGGCAAGGAAAGCTTGAAATTGTTCGGGGTCTTATAACACCTTGATCAGAGAATCTCTTGTCTCTTTAGATAGCAGAAGGGCGTCGAGAATGCTTAGCTGCGAGGGTATTTTCCTCAGGTGTGCCAGAACGTTGTAATCCACCTTGTTTTTCTTAGGCGGGTCCTTGGCTGTCAGCTTTTTGCCAACTTGATCATCGAGGGCGATATCCTCAGGGACTTTTTCCTTCCCTTTATCTTTTTTATTTGATCCGTTGTTCGTAGGTCCAAGATTCTTTTTGGGCAACGTACGATTGCACAGCTGAATACTCTCGCAGGTTTTCATCTCTTCTGCTTCGGAGGTGGGTTCTTTGAAGAGAGGGCCGAGGGCTATTTCCTCGTCAGAATCACTTCCGAAGGTGAGAACTTGCGATCTCCCGGAATCGACTATGTGACAGTTACCGGAAGTTCTTATGTGCTCATATGTCGCATTTCTCTGCTCCCGACGGGTTTTGCGCTTCATCCGCTTGAAGTGTTGTCGGTGGTCGACATATCCTTGCCATCAGTTTTTAAAGGTGTTGCACTCTTCGGTAGGGTGCGCAATCCTCCGATAGTATAAGCAATAGGTGGGATGTACATCCGCTTCGTCAAGGTGCATACTACCGGGAGTATTCCCTTTGAAAAGTGGCAGCTTCATTCCCATGGACAAGGCTTTGGCGAACCGTTTCCTCGTCTTAAGTTTGCTTTTGTCTGCCGCGGATGTGATTTGATCTGGTTGGAGTGTTTCGGGACCCATGACTTTTTCAAATTGGCGCCGACTCCTGGACTTTTCGAATATGGCCATTTCGCGTTCTTGATCATCCTTTCTCTTCTGACGGGCTTCGTTCAGTAGCTGGTCGATCATCTCGTCAGACAGTTCTAAGGGTTTTGGCTTCGATCCTGCCCCCAGCTCCTTTATGATGTCTTCTAACGCCGAGTGAGCTTCTTCGTTAGTTAAAGCCGAATGAGAGATCATGTGGCAACTTGCCACATAATCCTTAGATTCTTCTGACGAGTCATCTCCGTCGTTATTGTCGTTATCTCCGTTCTCAAGGATATTGTTGAGAAATTCTTGGAGTGTGACCGGGCTTTGCGCCTTTCGGTTGTATTCCTCCAGCGCGTCAATATGTTTTTGCAGGTCCGTGCGCTTGTCATCAGGCTTCACGGGCTTTTTGGTCTTCTTCTTCTTCTTCGAAGACTTTGACGACTGGGCCCGAGCATTTTGACCATCTCTACCAATTCTTGGCGTCGGGCGCAGTTTCAGCATTCCCTCAATGATCTCAGGTTCTAGCGGGCTTCTCCACCTAATCGCCGGGCAAGTTTGGAGATCCTTCAGCATTCGTTTTGTTTTGGCTGAAAGAGCGGCCTCCCATGGAACTTCTTCTATAAAAGAGCATGATGCCCCTATCGTGTTTGTCTTTTTAGGAGCGTTGGCTGGGACAGGCTTACCTTCCAATTCTCAGACAGCGTGAATTTGCCTTGTTGGTATTGGTCCTCAATCCAGCCTTTGAAGACGAAGCAATCTTCGATTGGATGGCCTACTGCTCGGTGGTAGGGGCAGTAATTAGGATTGTTGGCGTCGCCCGGCTGCAGTGGACGTCTTGGATCTGGCAGATTGATGAGCCTGTTGCGCACCGCCAGCTCAAATAGTCTCCTCGTTTTATCCCGGGGAAACGAATAAGGGCATTTTAGCTTCTCGTTGAAGAATCGTTGTCTATCGTTTTGGCGATCAGCTGGTTTTGGACCACTGGGCTGCTGCTGAGCATTGACGACGAAGGTCACTTTCCCTTTGCCCTTTTCGTTTCGAGGCTCCATTTTCGAGGAAGACGGTCTATGCCCCATCTGATCCATTTGGGCCAGCCTGTCAATCAAGGCCTGGAAGGTAGTTGGCTTGAAAAACATTATGAACTGGCATATGGTTGTCTGCGGATCGAGGGTACCCACGAATATGCCTACTGCAGGAGCTTTTACGATGCGTTGTTCGCATCTCGACCATAGGTTCCGCCATCGGATTGCATACTGAACCCATGTTTCCCCCGGCTTTACCCTGGCATTGATTAATGTTGTGATTGGGGTGCGTTCGCTAGCGCTTGCGAAACGCTGGTTGAATAGCAATTCCATCTCCGTAAAAGTTTTGACGGAGTCGTTGGGAAGCTCTGAATACCATTCGAACGCTGTCTCCGCCAAGCTGCCGACGATTTGGCAAAGCAGTAGCTTATCGTCACCTCCAGTGTTACCGCACAAAGCCCTGAACTGAGCGATATGTTGATGGGGATTGCCTGTCCCTTTGTATACGTAGAACTTAGGAATCGTGTATCCTGGCGGGTACTTAATCTGATCGTATCAGCTTGGATATGGTCGCCCAGTTCTGACAACTTGGTCAGCGGCTTCGTTTGCTTGATGAGCTCGTATCTGTAGAGCTATATAATCATCGAGCGCCGCTTTCGAGATTGTTTTCTCCTTTGCAGCTGAAGAGGCCGGAAGAGGGTTTGATGTCTCCCCTCTATCGTCTTCAATTATTACTAGAGGCTCTTCGGCTGGAGGGTCCGGCTGGATCATCATGCCCACCATATCTTGGAACAATAGCGCCATTTGTTTTATGTTGGCCGCTTGTTCCGTGGCCTCTTTGTCTTTCTTCTCGAGGATTCTGCGGAGGAACTCGGCATCAGTTTCTTGTTCCTGACGCTGCTCCGACGACGTCTCCGGGCTTTCTTTTCACCCAGTGAGTGCGGCCATCTGTGTCAGCATCTCCTGGAGATTTTGTTGCTGCTCCTGAGTTTTCGTCATAGACCGTATGAGCGGTTGATGACCCGTAGAAGCACGAATTTCCTCTTTTCCGGAAGCCATATAAACAGTATGCACTACCATGCCCACAGACTTGGGGCGTTTGGATTCAATGCCCTTGCGAGTCATCGCAGACATAGGGATCTTCTCCGGCCTTCTCCTTTTGTGGGCGGTCGAAGTTGAGGGGGCCGTTGCAGCGGGCACTGTTCATATCAGAATTTTGCATTATTATATCGCTCATTCTTAATCATATTACAAATATATAGGTGCTTTTGATCCATGCCTGCTAAATAGTTGTAGATTCTCAGAACAATACGGTGAAATTCATGAAAAGACGTTACAAAAGTGAGACTACGACCAACAAAAGATGAATCCGTATGATGCCGCCTAACAGTTCAAGGAACAAATGAAGATCAGTAAACAGTTCAATTGCACAAAGCACAAAGGTAGCACAAGATTCAAGACTTCAACGTAAAGCATACGGTAAAAGTCCACATAATTCTGCACTGTTGGAAATCTGGAAGAAAGTAGAAAAGATTCTGAAGAACCAAGTGAAGAAAACAGAAGGAAAAGGCAACTTGAAGCATCCCTAAAGAACTGAGTCCAAGAGCTCACCATATGGCCGCGGAACCACGGCCAAATAGGGCATTCTGCCGTGGATCCGCGGCCGTGCAGTGCACGTGTCGGTGGGTGTCGGTGCTTTGACCCGGCTTTCTTAGGGTAGCTCTGTAATTTCAAATGTGGATCAGATGTAAAACCTGGGGTTTCTCCTATCTATAAATAGGAAAGCCTACAGCCTAATTTGGCATGCCTCTTTTTAATTTCTTAGATTAAATTTTATTTCCATTGTAATCGTCAAGAAGTCATCAATAAAAGTAAGTGTTCTTAATTTTTATCTTGTGTTCTGAATTTAATTTGTGCAATATTTTTTATCTGTCTTTATTTATCTGCAAGTTAATTAGGTTATCAAAACAAAAATATAAAAAAAATGAATTTCATCGTAACCATCCTAATGAGTGAGTAATTCCTCACTTGTTAGGGTTAGGATTGGATAGGTTTGAGAGATGGAAATCTCTCACTCCTTTCTTGCCATATAATATTTTAATTAGGACTCTATTTGAATCAAACACACACCGCTCACTACGGCACCCTATCCTACGAGATAGCGGTGATTCCCTAGTTAGACCGGATGTGGTTGATTTACATAGAGATTAGGGCTAAGAGTTAAGAAAGAACGGATAAGGACCAAAAGGAAGGAACGAAGTTTCTTCCTAGTCGTGCTAATCCCCTTTGTTGATTATTACCCTAACACCTATGTTCTTAATTAGAGCAAAGGAAGCTGTGAGTAGAGTTCTTTTTCCAAACTAACCTAATCCTAATCCTAGCAAGGCTTTAAATCAAATTAAATTCAATCTTAGTTTTTATAAAAATCAAAACCACCATTTCTTTTGGACTTAACTCGTTAGAACTTAAAGAAAAGAACATGATTTCTCTGTGGACCGACCCGTACTCAACCGGCTAGCTATCAAGCGACACCGTTATTGATTGCGGTAATCTTTGATTTCAAAACGCACATGCAGAAAACTCTCTCAATCAAATGGCGCCGTTGCCGGAGAAACGGTAGTTATTTTCTTTTTGTAATTTCGGGTTAATTGAAATTGAAAAATATAAAAAATTTAAAAAATAAAGAAATACATAAAAAAATCATCTTGTTATTTTTGATCGTTTTTGTGTGAATTGTGTAGGAAAAGAAGATGGATTGATTCAGATCTGGAGCAAGAACAGTAAACAAATCCAGAAACAGAAGATCTGAACAGACAGAGGAGAACCATAACAGCACACAGAAAGATTTTGGAGGCCTGAACCTACTTAACCACCATGGAACCGCCGCAACTTCTGGCATTTGACCGCGGATCCGCCGCGCATTGGTGACGTCAGCAGTCCAGAATTCTCTGTGAGTATTTTTTGTCCTCTCTCCTACCCCCTTATCTTCACTGAAAAATTTTCCTGCAGGATTCTTTACGCAAAACTTCTTCTCCCTCTCCAATAAATCATTTTGTGCAGGATTCTTTGCGCCGCAAATAAAAAAGAAAATTTTTTTGGCAAGTGTTTTAGATTTTGTGTCTTAACTGCTTTGCATATTTAAAACGGAATCTAAGGGGCTCTAACACCAATCAAGATTGGGTGGGGAATTTCACTACCCTTTCTAAGACCCCAAAAATCATAAAAAACATATGCATCAACCATTGAGCTAATTAAAAAATATCTAGACTCAGCCAATTAAGGACTGTCGCGCTCATTAGGACAGAGGAAGATTGTGGGCATTCAGTCGTTTATCTAAACCTGATTTTGTGGTGCCCAGGCTAGACAAGTGAGAAAGGTAACTTTAAAAGGCCCGTCTCACTGTAATTCGTGAGCGGAACCCTCCTTTCTTCACTTGTGCTTACCTGGCCACAATTAGCGGTGAAGAAGCGATTTGAGGGATATCTCACAACTTGTCGCTTTGGACCAGTTAGGAGCAGTCTAGTTGACTTAGGAGACCCTAGATCTAGGCTCATGTTTAACTGTAGTTGATTGAAATTAATTCCGTACAAATCGTTGCACACAAATCTTTATAAAAAATAAAAAAACAGAAATTTTTATAAAAACTTGCTATTTGTCGCTAGAATTCCATTGCACCCCACCTACATTTCACATTTCCCCATTGACGTTTTCTTACCCTCACATTCTGCTTTTTGACTCCACTTAAACTCGTTTAGTGTATGTCCGGTTGGACTAGAGACACTAGCGCCTGATTAGTCCGTGTCTCGTTAGTCGCTACTGACGACGCGTTCGACTCCAAAGTCGAAATTTCCTCCTCTCCTTTTTCATCTTTACCCCCATCTTCACATTCATCATCTTCTAAGGAGATGTCAGGATTTAATCCTAACAACCCCTTACCTATTCGGGACTGATTCCACCTCAACTGGGTGTGAATAATCCGCAACACCCTCCTGTTGCAGCGCCCCAGCGAATCGCTCTCCAGGATCTTTTCTATCCCACCCGCTCCGCACTTCCGACTTGTCTTTCACTTCCGCCGGCTAATGGGGATAACTTTGAAATTAAGCCCCACTTCATCAACATGTTACCTAAATTTCATGGGCTGGAATCCGAAGATGCCTATATCTTCATAAACAAATTCCAGAATGTTTGTGCAATGATGAAGACCACCCAACCGTCTGACGATGCTATACGGTTACGCGTCATTCCTTTCACTCAATGCGACTATTCCCGCCAAAAATTTTGGCTCAAAACCCGCTCCCAATAATAACAATAAAATAAAATAATAATAAAAACTCCACATGAAAAGAGTGTAACAAATGCCTCAAAACCAAGAGTTAAAACATCTTGAAGCAACGTTTCAGATCCAGCGCTCTGCGCTGTGCGCCACGTGTCAAACACAGATGGGCTAGCACCAGGTGCACTGCGCCCTAGGCAGCGCACCCCCAATCAGAGCAAAACTTTGTTTTAAAATTCAAAATTGAAAAATTGAAGCAACGCTTCAGATCCGATGCTAGGCGTGCTGCACGCCATGTGTCAAACACGGGTGCGCTAGCGCAGTTGCGCTGCGTCCTAGGCAATGCACCATGTGTGCGCAAGCGCTAGGCGCGCCGCGTGTCCAACACGGGTGCGCTAGCACAGTTGCGCTGCGCTCTGCGCTGCGCGCCACCTGTCAAACGTGGGTGCGCCAGCGCAAAGTGCGCTGCGCTCTGAGCAGCGCACCACGTGCAAAGCACGGGTGCGCCAGCGCGGGAATTAAAAATTCCCCACCGTTAGATCGAAAGATCTAATAATGATAAATCATTAATCAGAATTAAAATTCTGTTATGGAAAGATTTTCTCAATCTTGTTAAAAACAAGAAGATTGCCTTCTGTAAAACAGAAGCCCTAGGATCAAAGATCCAATAGTGGGGAAACGTCCCCAAATCAATCAGAGAAAGATCTCTTTAACTGATTTAACAAATCAACTTTCCCTATAAAGGCCCCAAGACTTCAAGTCTAAAATAGAGAAAACCCTCTGCAAACTTTGAGAAAACTCAAAGAGAAAGAAAGGCAAGCCTTTAGAAAAAGAAGATCATTTCTTCATCTTCAAGGTAAAGAACTAGTTCTTGAACCACAGAGATGAAATGATCTCGTAAAAAGAAGAAGCATCTTCTAAAAAGATCATAAATCTACAAAAGACCAAGGTCTTTGATAAAAAGAAAAGATCAAAAGATCCAATCTTAAAAAAACTAAAAGAAGTATTTTACTTCATTCACAGATCTTTGATCTATAAAGGCAGAGCCCTTTTTATAAACAAGAACTTCTGTTCTTGAATCTTGAGGCAAAGCCTCCTTTGGAAGAACATAAAAATTTGTTCTTTGATCTTAAAATTGATCAGATGCGCTTTGCGCTATTGAAAAGTGCCTTACACTCATGAACTGGGCCTTTGCGCTCCTTGGATCGGCGTTCAGCGCCAAAACATGCCACGTGTCACTCACTGGTGCACCCCTAAATCAGCGCAAAGCGCTCATAAATTAAAAGTGCAATGCGCTAATAAAACCAGCGCTTAGCGCTAAGCGCGACACGTGTCATCTTCGTGTGCGCTACCTGACAGAAGCGCAATGCGCTCTTTAACTGGCGCAAAGCGCCTGACGCGCCACGTGGCACACTGTCAGAACACGTTTTGTTCTGATGAATGCTATGTATTCAATACAGGACAAAATATGTCAGAGCCCAATGCTTAGCATTATTAAAAGGGCCGAGCCCAAATAAAGGCTTAATAGCCAGAACAAAAATAAAAAGTTAAACATTTTTAATTGGATTTAACCCAATTCTGGCTATAAGCCTTCAACTTATATTGAACTCAGCACATCTGCTCATAAATATCCAACAGATCTTAGTCCCAAACTGGGTTACAGATCTTTCAAACAATTCACCCAGGTTGGAGGGTACATCTCGTTACTCCTCTGACATCTGTCGTTGTAATCCTTCAACGTTGTCAGAGAGGTGACGGGTCCCGACAACCACACATTACGATGGACTGTGGGGTCCTTAAACCCATGTACTATGATGTCCTTATCCTCGACCGTGATGTCTTTAAACTAACATTGGACCGTGGGGTCCTTAAACCCATGGACTATGATGTCCTTAACCTCGACCGTGATGTCTTTAAACTAACATTGGACTGTGGGGTTTTAAACCCATGGACTATGATATCCTTAACCTTGACCGTGATGTATTTAAACTAACATTGGACTGTGGGGTCCTTAAACCCATGGACTATGATGTCCTTAACCTCGACCGTGAATTCTTTAAACTAACATTGGACTGTGGGGTCCTTAAATTCACGGACTATGATGTCCTTAACCTCGACCGTGATGTCTTTAAACTAACATTGGACCGAGATGTCCTTAAACTACCAATGGACCGTAATGTCCTTAAACTAATCGACCGCAATGTCCCTAAACTAAACAATAGAGTCCAATGCTCTCTTGTTGGATCTAAATGGTCCCGTTAAGTTGATCTTAGTCCCAAATTAGACTAACATATCATTAACAAACATTTAAATTGATTTTAGTCCCAAATGAGACTAACGTATCCTTAAACCCAACCCCCAAACCCAAATCTAAGAAGAAGATACGGATTTGGACTAATCCACGCCCTACGGGCGACAACATAAATTAGTCTCCGTATACAATCCACGGGCAACCAAAAATAAAACAAACACCCATGACACGAAGTAACTATATGGAGAAGGAGAAAGTTGTTACCGTGACGCGGTAGCGTAATTAACTGCAGGGGCTTACGCCTGCTGGGAAGAGCGTCCCCACAATCAAAAACCCCTCAAACGAGGGGGAATCTGACGAAATCTGCTACATCGGCCGCATCCATTTAAACCTTCGATACACGGTGCCATAAATCGACTTGGCATCTTCGGAGAGGTGGACGGATAGCACCAATTAGCATCTGCCCCGAAATTCAAGCAAGACGTTCGCCGCGTCTTTGTCGCGTCTTTCGAAGGGGAACAGATTCTGGCACGCTCGGTGGGACCTCTTCCTCTTTCCACTCCACACTTCGTGTGTCATGTTCGCGAACGAATCGCGGTTTGCTAATGGTTGCCCTTGGGTTCGAAGTACTGAGGTTTGGCATTTTTCTTGGTGCAGAAAGCGATGAATCAATGGCATCAACTTGCGCGAAGTGTTCCAACTGCAACTGCAACCCACGTTCCGTCTCATCTGGAGGCATAGCTTACGGGCCCCAAGCAGCTTCTCTGTTCACGATGCCGGTCGACCAGGTGACTCAGGCCACCACCGGATTATTTTTTGGGACTATGCTCCCACCGATGAACTTTAGCGCTCCTGTACTAACACCAGAAGCTCCCAAGAAGTCGGTCTTTGATCGGCTTACAGCTACTGCGGTCCTTCTCAACGGATCGTCCAGCTCCAGCCCCTCGGTCTTCGCCAGATTGGGCCAAAGTTCCTGTGGGCCCGTGATGAAGCCTGCAATTCAAGAAAATGTTGTTCCGAAGAGAGTAACCATCCCTGCTCCCGAAGACGTCAAGGCGGCTTCTCCTGCCAAAGGGTCGGTCTTTACAAGATTAACCACTCCGGCTCCAGCTCCAAAGCCTGTATTTGACAGATTAAATCCGGTTACTCAACGAACCTCAGTCTTCAAGAGGCTGACACCAGCAATAGCCCTTCTCCAAAATAGGGGGCAAGACGAAGTCACCCCTCAAGCTGCAACAATCCCGACAGCTCGACACGCTCGACGTCGCCACTGGCGCCGAGTAAGGAAGGCTGGGGGGCAACTCTCCCTCTGGGCTAACTCCACTAGCCCCAACGGTGGAAGTTAATGCTGCTGTTCCAACCGGGAACAGCTTTGAGCTGCTGAACAAGGTACGCAGGAACTCGCCTACTGCCGTACTGAAAAGATCTCCGCCACCGGTAGAGACTGTCACAGAAATAAAGCCGGAGCAGTCCCCTCAACGGCTATCTTCCAAAGTTTACAAAATCCGGCGACAAATCCGAGAGTCGGTGGTTGATCAAGACTATCCCCGCCGGCAGAAGAAGCTGAAGGTCCGACAGAAAGAAAACCGTCCTGTTAAGCCACAGAAGGCGACGGCTACTTGGGTGCCCACTGTAACGGCCCCCTCAACTTCGACCGCTCATAAGAGGAGAAGGCCGGAGAAAATCCCCATGTCTGTGATAAATGTCAAAGGCACTGAGCCCAAATGCCCTAAGTCTGGGGGAATGATGGTGCATACCGTCTATATGGCATCCGGAAAAGAGGATAGCCGTATCTCCACAGGTCATCGACCGCTTACACGATCCGTGACAAAAGCCCAAGAGCAGCAGCAGAAGCTTCAGGAGATGATGACTGCGATGGCCGCACTCACCGGGCCGAAAGCAAGCCCAAAGGCATCCTCGGAGTAACGCCATGAGCAAGAAACTGATGCCGAATTCCTTCGGAGAATGCTTGAGAAGAAGGACAAAGAGGCCGCGGAACAAGCGACCAATATAAAATAAATGGTCCTTCTATTCCAGGATATGGGGGGCATGATGATCCAGCCGGATCACCCAGCCGAAGATCCTCCAGTAATAATTGAAGATGATAGAGGAGAAACATCAAATCCACCTCCGGCTCTTTCAGCAGCCTAGAAGGAAACTATTTCCAAGTCCGTCCTGGATGATTACATCGCTCAGTAGATACGAGTTCACCAGGCGAATGAAGCGGCTGGCCAAATTGTCAAGACCGAACGACCCTATCCGGGATGGTATGACCAAATAAGTTACCCGCCGGGATATACGATCCCCAAATTCCATGTGTACAAAGGGACGGGCAATCCCCACCAGCATGTCGCCCAGTTCAGGGCTCTATGTGGTAATACTGGGGGTGATGATAAACTTCTACTCCGCCAATTTGTCGGCAGCTTGTCGGAGACGGCATTTAAGTGGTACTCCGAACTTCCAAATGACTCCGTCAAGACTTTCGCAGAGATGGAGCTACTATTCACCCAGCGTTTCGCGAGTGCTAGTGAATGCATCCCAATAACGGCATTGATCAATGCTAGGGTGAAGCCTGAAGAAACATGGGTCCAATATGCAATACGATGGCGAAATTTGTGGTCGAAGTGCGAACAATGCATCGAAGAGGCTCCTGCGGTAGGCATGTTTGTGGGTACTCT